>SJYX01009652.1:134007-162711 GCA_006410675.1 Oreotragus oreotragus | reverse complement strand
TATGCAGATGACACCACCCTTATGGCAGAAAGTGAAGAGGAACTAAAAAGCTTCTTGATGAAAGTGAAAGAGGAGAGTGAAAAAGTTGGCTTAAAGCTCAACATTCAGAAAACGAAGATCATGGCATCTGGTCCCATCACTTCATGGGAAATAGATGGGGAAACAGTGGAAACAGTGTCAGACTTTATTTTTTGGGGCTCCAAAATCACTGCAGATGGTGACTGCAGCCATGAAATTAAAAGACGCTTACTCCTTGGAAGAAAAGTTATGACCAACCTAGATAGGAAATTCAAAAGCAGAGACATTACTTTGCCAACTAAGGTCCGTCTAGTCAAGACTGTGGTTTTTCCAGTAGTCATGTGTGGATGTGAGAGTTGGACTGTGAAGAAGGCTGAGTGCCGAAGAATTGATGCTTTTGAACTGTGGCGTTGGAAAAGAATCTTGAGAGTCCCTTGGACTGCAAGGAGATCCAACCAGTCCATTCTGAAGGAGATCAGCCCTGGGATGTCTTTGGAAGGAATGATGCTTAAGCTGAAGTTCCAGTACTTTGGCCACCTCATGTGAAGAGTTGACTCCTTGGAAAAGACTCTGATGCTGGGAGGGATTGGGGGCAGGAGGAGAAGGGGACGACAGGGGATGAGATGGCTGGATGGCATCACTGACTCGATGGACGTGAATCTGAGTGAACTCTGGGAGTTGGTGATGGATAGGGAGGCCTGGTGTGCTGCGATTCATGGGGTCGCAAAGAGTCGGACACCACTGAGCGACTGAACTGAACTGACCTGAATATAGTTCATATGCAAACTCACATTAATTATATCAGTAAAGTAAAAGAGTGCTAAGCCTTTAGTGGATTTTATCACTGTAGTTCCTAAATTAAGCCTAATGTGAGTGAATGCAAGCATATTTGCATGTTTCCCTACTTGAATGTGTAATATTTTTATATAATTAAAAAATCCATCATTCTTTTTTTGCACACAAGTAAACCTTAAAGAAAATTATGTGCTCTTAAGGTTTTATGGCAGTTGGTTGAATTTTGAGTTTTTGAAATAATTTCTTTATTCTCTTAGATTGTTCTTCAGTATTCCTTCTGGAAATATCATTATTGTTCTATTCTCAGTTGCTCTAGAATACTTGAAGTAAATGTTACATGTTAACCCAAAGTACATTGTTTTATAGTGAATAAGTTATGACACCACCCTTATGGCAGAAAGTGAAGAACTAAAGAACCTCTTGATTAAAGTGAAAGAGGAGAGTGAAAAAGCTGACTTAAAATTCAGCATTTAAAACACTAAGGTCATGGCATTTGGTTCCATCACTTCATGGCAAATAGATGGGGAAACAATGGAAACAGTTTTTTTCCATTATTTCCAAATAAAACAGACTTTATTTTCTTGGGCTCCAAAATCACTGCAGATATTGACTGCAGCCATGAAATTAAAAGATGCTTGCTGCTTGGAAGAAAATCTATGACCAATCTTGATAGCATATTAAAAAGCAGAGACATTACTTTGCTGACAGAGGTCCATCTAGTCAAAGTTATGGTTTTTCCAGTAGTCATGTATGGGTGTGAGAGTTGAACCATAAAGAAGGCTGAGCACTGAAGAATTGCTGCTTTTAAACTGTGATGTTGGAGAAGACTCTTGAGAGTCCCTTGGACTGCAAGGAGATCCAACCAGTCCATCCTAAAGGAAATCAGTCCTGAATATTCATTGGAAAGAATGATGCTGAAGCGGAAACTCTCAATACTTTGGCCACCTGATGCAAAGAACTGACTCATTTGAAAAGACTCTGACACTGCAAGATTGAAGGCAGAAAGAGAAAGAGATGACAGAGGATGAGATGGTTGAATGGCGTCACCAACTTGATGGACATGAATTTAAGCAAGCTCCGGGAGTTGATGATGGACAGGGTAGCCTGGCGTGCTGCAGTCTCTGGGTTGCAGAGTCGGACACAATTGAGTGACTGAACTGAACTGATAACATTATATATAAAATAGAAATACTGCCAGGTACTCTGTAGCACTGTGATTGTTACAGCTCTTAGGTCTCTTTTAATCTCTGATTCTTCTTCCACCCTTTGCAATATATTTTTTTCAGCATTATGAACAAGATCATGTGAGTTTAAGATGTACAGTGTGTTAATATGATGCCTTTATATGTTGCAAAATGATTACTACCATAGCTTTAGCTAACACCTCCATTACATCACATAGTTACTATTTCTTTCTTTGTGGTGAGAACATTTAAGGTCTACTCTCTTAACAACTTTCAAGTATATAATTCAGCATTCTTAACTGTAATCACCCCGTTGTACATTAGATTCCCAGAACTCATTCATTCTGTATCTGGAAGTTTGTACTTTTTGACAAACATTTCCCCATTTCCAGATCCTATTAACTGAGCATCTTTAAATATATAGGCATCTTCTTTACTTCTCCCAAGAAATATAGTCTTTCTAATTTTTCTTGAAATAAACTGCTTTCATTCAACAATTATCTTCCCACATTTGAAAAGGAAACTTAGGTATGAGATATCATATATTTTGTTCTTCTAAATCTGTAAAATGGGAATAATAGCACAAGCACAATGATAAAAGGCAATGGACACAGTTTCATAACAGAAAGTACTAGGTTATGGGGCTATCACATTAGAGAGTCTCATGACCTTGAACATGCAGCTTCAGCTGACTCCATTCTAATAATTATTTCTGTCACAGGAGAAGCCGGTAACATGCATTTTATATGAATTTTTCCAACTTATAAAGATTGGCAATGAAATGATTTAAAAAAAAACAACAAAAAACATGATACCTGCTTGAAAGAATTAAAGCTCAAGATCTACAGGCCTGCATTTTATGGTAACTGGCCCTGTTTTTCTCTTTGCTTAAGTCACCCAGAGAAATGATAGATTTCCCATCAACCCAAAATGTAATATTTCCCTCCTCTCCAAATGTTTCTGTTTCTCAGCATTATTAGTGATATTTTTGTTATTCTTCTTTTAATAGAAATATTAGTGTGTACATCTAGGTTAGCTGTTTTGATGCTTCTCTGGGTCAAAAATTTTAGAAACAGTTTAGTCCATTTTCCTCATTTTATAAATAAGAAAAATGAGGCAGAGGAGCACTTGTGCTTTTCTGCACCTTAGGTTTTATTATTTGTCCAGTACCATTCTTTCTGGAGGATATTGTAAAAGGAAATTTCAGTTTTGTTCACTAGACTTGTATTGCAGTATTCTCAGAATATAGTTTCTTAAAAAAACTCTCTGGTTTATTTACTTAAGAGTTGCTATTTCAGGTATTGTCTTTGTTGTTGCTCGGTCACTAAAGCATGTCTGACTCTTTGTGACCCCATGGACTGCAGCACACCAGACTCCCACTGTCTCCCAGAGTGTGCTCAAACTCATGTCTCTTGAGTCAGTGATGCCATTGAACCATCTCTCACTCCTTTTTCCTCCTGTCCTCAATCCTTCCCAGCATCAGGGTATTTTCCAGTGAGTCGGCTCTTCACATCAGGTGGCCAAGGTATTAGAGCTTCAGCTTCAGCTTCAGCATCAGTCCTTCCAATGAATATTCAGGGTTAATTTCCTTTAGGATTGACTGGTTTATCTCCTTGCTGTCCAAGAGACTCTCAAGAGTCTTCTCCAGCACTACAGTTTGAAAGCATCAATAAAGTAGATATTGTCTACTTTATCCTTTGATATTCTGTTTGTGAGAATCCTCCAAGGAGAAACTTTTGTTGGATCTTGATGTAAGGAAAGTGTTGCTTTTCTGGTAACACCAAGGTATCCAGTCTTATGATCAGTTTGGTGTCTGTTGGCCACCAGAAAAATCAGGGCCAAATTAACAACTGACATTTAGGAACTGACTTTGAGGACCTTAATGCCTACCTTTCTTTGCTTAATATTTCTCTCTTTTAATCTTTAGAGCTTCTTGATCTTTTTTATTTTATACCTATTTATTTTCACTATATAATGTCTATTTCTGTAAGATGCACAAAATATTTTTCAAAGTTACCTGGAGTGTAAATATATATATGTGTATTATATATAAAACCTATATTTATAAATACCTATTTATATAGGTATAAAATATATACCTATATTTATAACTCTGCATATATGTATACCTATACACACACATATATACATTTAAATAATAAACTCTACAGAGTAGGTTATGTATTTCACAATTATCTAGTAATTTTAGCAATTATAATTTTTAACTTAATAATAAAAAATAAGCATTTAATCTATTTTTTAAATGAATTTGTTTCTTTAACATGTTTATTGTGCAAAGGAGGAATGATTGACCAAGCACATTCTCATTATCTAAGGCCAGATTACTATTTTTGGGGGCAGCTCATAAAAATTCCTGAAGAATGGATATTGACATTGTATTCAGGTTCTTTAAAATTGATTTGCTTTGCCAACCTTGGATTATGGGGTTCTCAAGGCAGGGACAGTTTTGCTTAGTAAGCTGTATACATTATGTAACACTTTCTTACAGTGCCTAATTAAAGCCTTTAGTGATGGGAATAGTTATTTTTCATTTTATATAGGAAGGTGTTGTTCCTATTTTCTAGAAATGGAAGTAAACCAAAGCATTCTTGAGAATATATAATGTTCCAGGTAGTCTGTCCATAAATTTCTCTAATTATTCAACATTTTCACTAAAGAGGTTGTTATCCTTATTCTATTTGGTTAGAAAGCCAAGACTCTGATTTGTCTGAGGTCGTGTGTCACCAGTGATTCTTGAGCTGTGAGCACATTCCATCCATCCCTGTATCCACCTATTTTTATGGCACCGTTTTTCAGGAAGACTAATTTTGGGGATTCATTTGAATCAATTTCATGCTTATCTCTCATTAACCCACCTCTGCGAAATAGTATTATATTGTTCAAGTAAAGAAAAGATTTGATAGATTTCTAGAAGTCAGTGTTCATTTAGGTTCAATGAGAATGTGATTAAATGCCTTTATACAATTTATCTCAACTGAACCCACATAACATAATTAATTAATTTAGAATAATGCTGTCTTCTTTTTATAAAGTTAAAAACTCTGAGGGCCCCAAGTTTAGTTAATCATTTATCAATAGGCAGCATTTAAATTCCTTGTTAGTTATCTTTGCCTTAATCATGTCCCATGTGATGCTCTTGCCCTTTCTCCTGGGACTTGTGACTTATTAATAGTATTAAGCATTTAATAACTACTCTACATTTTGATTTCTTAATATACTTATGAGAGATGATTCTGTTGAAATAAGTATTATTTATTATTGGCTTTTTGCTAAATATTCACTCTTACCTATTTAGCTTTCCAATGTAAATAATGTAATATAATTTTAGGACAATTAGATTGATTTTTTAATGGATTACTCAGTGACAAATGGCTGACCTAATGGCCTGGGCAGTTACAGCTTTGCATTGTCAGTTCCTGAAAGATAGGAACTTTGCTGGCTCCTCGGTTTTTCTATTCTGAGGAATGCCATGACAGATAATTCTAGTTTTGACTAAATAATTTAGTTAACAAAAATATTACTATATAAAAATTTTTAGTTGATATTTTCTTTCTTATTTTATTGTGAGTAAGCATGTGTTATTTATCTTATCAAGAAAAAAATATGGCTGTCAGCACTTTGAAAACTAAAAATAAACCAGTGAATATGTAGGCTATGTTTTTGTGGATCAAGCTGTACATGAGAGGATTCCTGTGAAGAAAGGTATATTTATTTGTTTGCCTTTTATTGTCAGATTGAAAAGTATTTATTATTATTAGTTTTAAAAAGCAACTTGAGTACAAAATAAACATTTGGCACGCTAAGGGCTGGGCTTGTACTAAGATTCAGGTTTTCATATTTTGCCTTTACAGATATACAGCAGACTCCAACTCTGTTGATGATATTATTTATGTTGAATGGAGTGAAAAGATTCTTGAGATGATTGATGATCACCACTAGAGATTACATGAATTTAGTTGAGACATGAAGTGCTTGAATAACTTAGATGGCTGTGGAACAGAATCTGAACCTGACCATAATAGTTGTGTCTTTTTAACCTAAGAACTCAATATGAAGTGATTATATCACATTAGAATGAGAAAAATTCAGGCTCATAACCATTGGGCTTTAAAAAAAAACCCAACCCAATCTTTATTATCAAAAGATTAAAAAATATATCATGATATTTACTAGTTCACCATTAAAATAGATACAGATGAATCTGTAGAAGAGAGACCATTTAAACAAGTAGGGGCACACAGGGATTTAAGATGATATCTCTAATGAAATACAGAGCTTCAGCACTGTGAGAAAATTAAGACTTGGGCCAAGAATCAAAGAGGAGCTCGATAGCCTTCAGAAGGCATTTTTATAGTCTGGGATCAAGGAGGTTTCATCTACTGAAGTGTCGAGGACTAGTAATGGTTTGTTAATCTATGAGGTGCTTTTATATTGTTTTCTTTGCAATTTCTGAGACTGTTAAAGCTTAAGAGGAGGAGGCTGGAGGCTGGAAATCAGATGTGTTCTAGAGGCAAGGTGTCCCACCTAAATTTCATATGATGTTCAGGAGGGCATGGGATGCTTTTAGGATTCCCTTAAAGGTCAAAGATGTTAAACTCTCTCAGTCACTTCAGTCATGTTCTAGGCACAAAAAATTGGAAAATCAAAGTGGAAGATCCAAAGGCATAGTCAGCTCTTCAGAACTGAGAAATTTCTGAATTGAGAGTGACAATTGGATGTAATTGTTTGGGTCCATGACCTTGGATTCTTCCATATTAAATTAACCTAGTGAACAGTATAAATTGGGTATATACCTGCAAGGAGATCAAACCAGTCAATCCTAAAGGAAGTCAACCCTGAATATTCATTGGAAGGACTGGTGTTGAAGCTGAAGCTCCAATACTTTGGCCACCAGACATGAAGAACTGACTCATTGGAAAAAACCCTGATGCTGGGAAAGACAGGGAAGCCTGGAATCCTGCAGTTGATGGGGTCTCAAAGAGTTGGATATGACTTAGCAGTAGAACGACAACAAAATATACCTGTACATCATTTAACTTGAATATTTATGGAGAAACTGAGGCTTTTCATAATATGTTTTAAAACTGACATTTGATCTTCGTAATTAGAAAATGGTGAATAAAATTTGCTTGTTTCACTTTGAAATCACTGGTACCACATCTTACTGGGGACTGATTTCCCAAGTTAGAAAAACAAAAATCACATGGAGTCAAAATTACAATTGGAAATTTTTTACAACTTCCACTAAGCACAGCATATCTGGTTTTATGCAAACAGGCTCTACAAGAATTATGTGAACATTAAAATGTAATATAGATTATGTAAAGTTCAATTTAACAATTTATAAAAATTTTTAATTGCATCTTTATTATTACTACTTGCAAAGCACATTGTGCAGGTTAAATATACATCTGAAGAAACTGTACTCTGAAGAAAACCAATTAAATATATGATAAAGTGGAAGAAAAAGGCCTTTAATTTCCAAATGTCAATGAAGCAGGAATACCCAGAAGATAATGTTGCCTTGGCATATTTAATATTTAGTTAAGATTCTGTTGATTAATTATATCATTACCATTGGACTCAACAGAGTAATCCTCAGAGAAGAGCTGAGTGTTCGAAAAAACCATCCAAAAGGCTTTGAAAAGATTTCAGCAATTAGATCCATGAAGTAAGCTATTGGAACATCTTCAGTCCTGTCATTTTCTTAATGTTATAAATTTAGAAAACAGCAAATAAAATCTGACAATAGATGACTCTCTAAGAATATTTAAAATTCTAGTGAAAAGCAAAGCTTGGAAACTTGCTATACCTTTCTTTCTTTTTCCATTGTTTTCTTTAAAAACCCTTCTATTAATGCCTTTAAAATGATCACTGCTACTGAGTCATGATTTTTAGTAGCCAAACAGAAAAAAAAATGTTTTCCCTATTTTACCTCTAGAATACTTTAGCATAGGAAGATGAATAGGCTAAATTTAAAAAAAATTAGAAAATTAAGAAAATATTTCCATATTTTAGATAGATCTCAAGTATGTATTACATACTACTGAAGTAACCTTCTTTCCTCCATGGCTATTTTTTTTTAGAAATATAAATGATAAAGAAACAGTGTTTAGATTTGACAATTTATCTCTTTTAAATTAGGCCACATTTAAATTAGGCAGCTATAGGCTTGGGTTTGAGTCTAGACTTCATACTATTAATACATGAAATATGGACATCTGAGAATGATTGAGAGAATTAAAAATGATCTGTGAACTTCTTTATACTCCTCAAAGAACTTTAAATTCATGATTTGGAGGTAGCATTGCATAATGCAGAATAAAAGCTTTGTTGTCGGACAGTTAAACCTTAAAACCCCAACTCCTGAGCAAACTTTCTGTGTTAGCTTTCCCAATTCACCCACCTCCTTAAACCCTAGATTAACAGTCAGTTAAATGAACACTATAATAGTATCTACAGATAAAGTTGTGCACATTGAGTGAAATACTGTATGTAAAGCTTCTGGCCAGTGCTTAGCAGGTGTTAGGTTTGCAATAAATATCTGTTTTTAAAATGATAATTCTTTAGGTCTTTCAGGGACTAAAAATATTTCATAGAAAATACACATATAAACAACACATTTTCTTAACTAAGTCTATAAGTTAAATAGTTTTGAATAGTTGTACAAATAGAACGTAACGCAAAAAGCAAAATCCAATGAAGCTTTTGCTACCTTGGAGTTTTATCCGTCTCCCAAAGACTCAGCACCTGGCTGAGGGATCTTCCAGAGTCATCTGATCTCAGCCTCAATCCACTAAGCTCCTGGGATCCTTTCTTGAGAGGAACTAGGACAGACTTCCTTACTTGGTGAACTGTGGGTATGTGTTTAGTAGTAGTAGTAGAGAGCTATGGAAAATAACCAGTTGTTCAAGTTGTACTGAAGCCATTTGCCAGGAGATTTCTAGCCATGGGAGGAGCCACAGGGTTTTATCCCTGGGTTGGGAAGATCCCCTGGAGAAGGAAATGGCAACCTACTTCAATATTCTTGCCTGGGAAATCCCATGGACAGAGGAGCCTGGCGGACTACAGTCTATAGGGTTGCATAGAGGTGGACATGTCTGAACATGTGCGTGTGCATGTGTGTGCACACACATAGTTCAAATAAACCAATACTTAAGTTGAAAATAAAAATGTAAAGAACATTTCTCTGACCTCTTCATGAACTTTAAGAGTTAATTTTATTTCTTTGCTTAATATATACACACTATACATTTTAGGATTCAAGAAAGTTTCATTATAAACTGTAATTCATTTACTTATAAGTATGCATGACTTCCAAGTGCTCTGCATGCTAATAAATTTTTATTTTGGATCCCTCCTGGGTTTCTAGAATATTTATTCTTGGTCTTAGGTACCCTGACACCATTCATGCATGTGTGCTAAGTTACTTCAGTTGTGTCTGACTCTTTGCAACCCTATGGACTGTAGCCCGCCAGGCTTCTCTGTCCGTGAGATTTTCCAGGCAAGAATACTGGAATGGGTTGTAATGCCCTCCTTTAGGGGATCTTCCGGACCCAGGGATGGAACCCAATTCTCTTACGTCTCCTGCATTGGCAGGTGGGTTCTTTACCACTGGTGGTACCTGGGAAGCCCTGTAGGATATTGTATCTCCTATTAAAAATTTTTTATCCTGTCATGTAGAGGACAGCTTTCATGGGGAAAAGAATTAAATGAACTATAGTGATACCTTAGGTATTTGATTAATTTTGTTGATTACTGTTCCCTAAATGGCAATAAGAAAAAGTGGTCAAGTATAACTTTTCGGTTTTTCATTTTATTTCGTGTTTATTTTACTTCTTTGGTTAGATCTGGAAGTGATAATTGATATATTTAGCAGCTAGTATAATATGAATTAATATATAGATCAGAACTTTAAAATAATTCAATGTTTTCTCTAAATAATTAAAATATCAAGTGATATAAGTTGAAGCACAACTCCTCAGAACATTCCAGTAATTTCTGAATTATTTGAATCCAGTTTATTGGAACTATTGAATTATTTTAGAAACTATTAGCATAATCTTTTCATTTTATATGGCTGTTACCAGCTGTATGGTGCCCTTGTCTGAGTCATGATTTGTCATGGAAACTGTCATGATACAGGGCAAATAGCCAAGCAGTGTACACACCCTACCTTGCCTCAAGCCCTGGGCTAAATTAGTTTCCCTGGAGCCACACAGCGGGTCAGTTCCTTTTCTGGGAGGCTGGCCTACAAGTGAACCATCACCATCAGTAACCACATCAGAATCTTCCAACTCTTTCTAATTAAAATGATATTCAGTTGACGTACACTTTCTTTAAGTAGCAAATTTTACTTAACATCAATGATATTGTTAAATGTGCTGATTTTTTTTCTCAGCTTCTGCTGAACTTAGATCAATTTAAATTGTTTTCTAGTTATTTTAATTCCTGCTAGCACATTTAAATATTAGGTTTCTCTATCATATACTAAACAAAAATGATATGCTGAAAGGTCATACTTGATTAGGTCAAACTTAATCCTTAATGTTGGAAGTGTTATATAAAAGTGGCATAGTTGAACATTGCAGTTTCCAGGCTGCCTGAGGGTTTCTGTTACATAACCTCTGCCTCTCTTTCCTCACCTGTAAGCATCAATTAATGATAATCATAATTATTTTTTGGGTTAATACATGTTTAAGAAGGTACTATATGAAAGTAGTTTAATTTTTATGAATAGAATCGAAGCTGTTATGTACATAGGGATGGACATGTAGGTCAGGGTTTTGGTGTTAAGAAGTTTAAATATTCCAGTGGCAATGGAAAGCCATTGGAAGGTTTCAAAAATTATTTTTAATTGACTTTATTTTTTAGGACAGTTTTATGTTCACAAGAAAATTGGGCAGAAGGCACAGAAATTTCCTGTATAACCTCTGGTCCTCCATACCAGAGTGGTAGTGCCTACCACTATCAACATCACCCATTAGAGTGGTATATTTGTTTGTAACTGATGGACCTACATTGACATATTATTATCCCCTAAAGTCCATAATTTCTGTTAGGGTTCATCTTTGGTATTGTATATTCTGTGGGTTTTGAAAAATGTATAATAACATGTATTCACCATTATACCATGCAGAGTTCTTTGCCTTAAAAATCCTCCATGTCTCACCTATTCATCTCTCTTTCCCTTCAGCTCTGGCACACACCACTGATGCTTTTTACTATCTCCTTAGTTTTGCCTTTTCCAGAAGTCATATAGTTGGAATCATACAGTAATATAGCCTTTTCAAATTATTTCTTCCACTTCAGTTCAGTCGCTTAGTTGTGCCTGACTCTTTGTGACCCCATGAATTGCAGCATGCCAGGCCTCCCTGTCCATCACCAACTCCAGGAGTTCACTCAAACTCATGTCCATCAAGTCAGTGATGCCATCCAGCCATCTCATACTCTGTCATCCCCTTCTCCTCCTGCCCCCAGTCTCTCCCAGCATCAGGGTCTTTTCCAGTGAGTCACCTCTTCGCATGAGGTGGCCAGAGTATTAGAGTTTCAGCTTCAGCATCAGTCCTTCCAATGAACACCCAGGACTGATCTCCTTTAGAATGGACTGGTTGGATCTCCTTGCAGTCCAAGGGACTCTCAAGAGTCTTCTCCAACACCACAGTTCAAAAGCATGAATTTTTTGACACTCAGCTTTCTTCAACTCACATCCATACATGACCACTGGAAAAACCATAGCCTTGACTAGATGGACCTTTGTTGGCAAAGTAATGTCTCTGTTTTTTAATATGCTATCTAGATTAGTCATAACTTTCCTTCCAAGGAGTAAGCATCTTTTAATTTCATGGCTGCAGTCACCATCTGCAGTGATTTTGGAGCCCCCAAAATAAAGTCTGACACTCTTTCCACTGTTTCCCCATCTATAAGCATGAATTTTTTGACACTCAGCTTTCTTCAACTCACATCCATACATGACCACTGGAAAAACCATAGCCTTGACTAGATGGACCTTTGTTGGCAAAGTAATGTCTCTGTTTTTTAATATGCTATCTAGATTAGTCATAACTTTCCTTCCAAGGAGTAAGCATCTTTTAATTTCATGGCTGCAGTCACCATCTGCAGTGATTTTGGAGCCCCCAAAATAAAGTCTGACACTCTTTCCACTGTTTCCCCATCTATTTGCCATGAAGTGATGGGACCAGATGCAATGATTTTAGTTTTCTGAATGTTGAGCTTGAAGCCAACTTTTTCACTCTCCTCTTTCACTTTCATCGAAAGGCTTTTTAGTAATATGCATTTCCTCCATATCCTTTCATGGCTTGGAGGAAAGAGAGCTTATTTCTTTTTGCTGGTGCTGCTAAGTCGCTTCAGTCGTGTCTGACTCTGCGTGACTCCATAGATGGCAGCCCACCAGGCTCCCCCGTCCCTGGGATTCTCCAGGCAAGAACACTGGAGTGGGTTGCCATTTCCTTCTCCAATGCATGAAAGTGAAAAGTGAAAACTGAAAGCGAAGTCACTGAGTCGTGTCCAACTCTCAGCGACCCCATGGACTTCAGCCTACCAGGCTCCTCCGTCCATGGGAGTTTCCAGGCAAGAGTACTGGAGTAATATCCTACTGTCTGGATGTACCATAGTATCCTTTCACCTACTGAAGGACATTTTGATTGCTTCCAACTCTTGGTTATTATGAGTAAAACTGTTATGAATATTGGTGTGCAGGTTTTTTTGTGGAGCTAAGTTTTCAACTACTTTGGATAAATACTAAGAACCATAATTGTTAGAACATATAGTAAGAGTATGTTTAGTTTTGTAAGAAACCACAAAACCATTTTCCAAAATGACTAGCATTTTGCATTCCCACCAGCAATGAACGAGAGTTCCTGTTGCTCCACACCCTTGTCATCATTTGATGTCAGTTTTCTGGATGTTGGCCATTTTAAAGATATATAGTATCTCATTATTTTCCTTCTTCATTTTCCTAATCATATGTTAAACATATTTTCATGACATCCTATCTTGTTATTATTTTTTGCCATTTTTTAGTTTTTTTTTTCTTTTTCTGATGATTACATTTAAAAATTCTTCATTCATTTTGGATAACAATTCCTTATCAGATGTGTCTTTCACAGATACTCTCTCTTTGCTGAGAAGTACACATCTAAACTCCTTAAACTGTGTTCAAGCCCTTTAAGGTCTGTGCCCCATCTAACTTTATGATGTATATATCTCTATATAACTATAGAAATAAATAACTTTATGGTTATATTTTCACCTTCCCATTTCAATTTTCAAAATGCTCAAACTGTACCACATAATTTCCTATCTCAGAAAGTACTATGGGTGTGCCTCTGGCTGAGCTTTTGCACATACTGATGTCTTTGCTTGGAATCCTCTTTCCCTTGTTGCCTATAACTAATATTCCCAGTAATTCTTTCATCAAGGCTCAGATCAAGCCATATCTTCTCTGCAACGGTTTGGATCTTTCCTATTCTAGTTATCTGTCCTCCCGAATGGTCTGTGAAATTCTCTGTGACCAGGAATGTGTCTTTGCATACTTGTATCTTCCCTTTTTCTCTATTAACTGCAACCATTATGCTGTCTGCCACATAGAAGTAACCCATTAAATATTTACTAAATGAATAAAAAATCAAATATTCCTAACAATAAAAAAGAAATGAAATAGATTTGCTTGGATAAAGTGAATTTTGACCCATAGCTCTAGGTGAAAACATGGTGGAAAAAATAATTTTTGAGAAATATAATTGAGTACATATTTTCCTATTTCTGAAAAGATTAAACCCTTTAGAATAAAGTTAATGTTACAATTTTGTTTCTATTTATTTATCCTCAGAAATTTTCTTTTTTACCAGAGTAGTGTACTTTCCTATTCCTCTATTCCATGTATACCTATGGCAAGAGAATAATCCTAACCCAGTGAAGGGTCTGTTCACTAAGAGATGTTGTTGCATGTTCACTTCAAAAAGAAATAGTGCCTCTTTAAGACAGCTCCAATTCTGAACCTCTGCCCAGTCATTAAAACTCAAAGAGAATTCTCCCTTAATCTTAGATTTTAGTCATTTTTTTTTTTTGAGCTTTAAATTCCACTATAATCTCTTGTCTGGAGTATTAATCTTTACCACTTGAAGGGACACTTAGCATTATTATTATTTGACTGTAGAGGTTAATCCTTAACTGTAGGTTTGTGGTTGGGGGCCTTCTTAGAAAAGCTGCATTTTGGCAGAAACTTTAACCACAAATATTTAGGGGTTTTTCTTCTCAGTTCAGTGACCATATAAGACCCAAACACAGTGGATATTAAGTACTTGTCTTTTCTGTAGAAGGCAAACTCTTAGAGGACAGGGTTCGGGATTCCTCAAAGCATTCTGAAATGTGATTATGAATGGATTGAAATAATAATAATTTACACTTTCATGTTTTGAAAAGTTTTACAGTATAAAAACCTGGTACCACGGAAATGCCTTTCCTTTCATCCTTGAGCCTGTAAATAAAACTAAACATCAGTTCATTTTGGTTCAGTCGCTGAGTCGTGTCTGACTCTGTGACCACATGGACTGCAGTATGCTGGGCTTCCCTGTCTAATACCAACTCCTGGAGCTTCCTCAAACTCATGTCCATTGAGTCAGTGATGCCATCCAATTATCTCATCCTCTGTTGTCCACTTCTCCTTATGCCTTCAATCTTTCCCAGCATCAGGGTCTTTTCCATGAACAAGTCAGTCCTTCCCATCAGGGGCCCAAAGTATTGGAGCTTCAGCTTCAGCATCAGTCCTTCCAATGAATATTCAGGACTGATTTCCTTATTAAGGATTGATTGGCTTGATCTCCTTGCAGTGCAAGGGACTCTCAAGATTCTTCTCCCAACACCAAGGTTCAAAAACATCAATTCTTTCGTGCTCAGCTTTCTTTATACTCCAACTCTCACATCCTTACATGACTATTGGAAAAACCATAGACTTGACCAGGTGGACCTTTTTTGGCAAATAAATGTCTCTGCTTTTAAAATGCTATCTAGGTTTGTTATAGCTTTTCTTCCAAGGAGTAAGTGTCTTTTAATTTCATGGCTGTAGTCATCATCTGCAGAGATTTGGAGCCCCCCAAAATAAAGTCTCTCACTGTTTCCAATATTTCCCTAGCTATTTGCCATGAAGTGATGGGACCAGATGCCATGATCTTAATTTTTTGAATGTTGAGTTTTAAGTCAACTTTTTCACTCTCTTCTTTCACCTTCATCAAAACACTCTTTAGTTCTTCTTCGCTTTCTGCCTAAAGGTGGTGTCATCTGCGTATCTGAGGTCATTGATATTTCTCCTGGCAATCTTCATTCTAGCTGTACTTTTTCCAGCCTCGAATTTCACATGATGTGCTCTGCATATAAATTAAATAAGCAAGGTGACAATATACAGCCTTGACATACTCCTTTCCCAATTTGGAACCAGTCTTTTGTTCTCTGTCGGGTTCTAACTGTTGCTTCTTGACCTGCATACAGATTTCTCAGGAGGCAGGTCAGGTGGTCTGGTATTCCCATCTCTTTAAGATTTTTCCACAGTTTATTGTGATCCATATAGTCAAAGACCTTGGCATAGTCAATAAAGCAGAAGTAGATGTTTTTCTGGAACTCTGGATCTCTGGTTCCTCTGTCTGGTCTAAATCCAGCTTGAACATCTGTAATTACACAGTTCACAGACTGTTGAAGCCTGATCTGGAGAATTTTGAGCATTACTTTGCTAGTGTGTGAGATTAGTGCAGTTGTGCAGTAGTTTGAACATTCTTTGGCGTTGCCCTTCTTTGGTATTGAAATGAAAGCCTGCCTTTTCCAGTCCTGTAGCCACTGCTGAGTTTTCCAAATTTACTGACATATTGAGTGGAGCACTTTCATAGCATCATCTTTTAGGATTTGAAATAGTTCAACTGGAATTCCGTTGCCTCCACTAGCTTTGTTCATAGTGATGCTTCCTAAGTGCCAATTGACTTTGCATTCTAGGATGTCTGGCCTTAGGTGAGTGATCACACCATTGTGATTATCTAGGTCATGAAGATCTTTTTTGTAGTGATCTTCTTTGTATTCTTGCCACCTCTTCCTTAATATCTCTGCTTCTGTTAGATCCATACCATTTCTTTTCTTTATTGTGCCTATCTTTGCATGAAATGTTCCCTTGGTATCTCTAATTTTCTTGAAGAGATCTCTAGCCTTTCCCATTTAATTGTTTTCCTCTATTACTTTGCACTGATCACTGAGGAAGGCTTTCTTATCTCTCTTTGCTATTCTTTGGAACTCTGCATTTATATGGATATATCTTTCCTTTTCTCCTTTGCCTTTCATGTCTCTTCTTTTCTCAGCTATTTGTAAGGCTTCCTCAGACAACCATTTTGCCTTTTTGCATTTCTTTTTTTGGGGGGATGGTTTGATCACTGCCTCTTGTACAGTGTTATAATCCTCCGTCCATAGTTCTTCAGGCAATCTGTCTATGAGATCTAATCCCTTGAATCTATTTGTCACTTCCACTGTATAATTGTAAGGGATTTGATTTAGGTCATACCTGAATGGTCTAGTGGTTTTTCCCTCCTTTCTTCAGTTTGTCTGAATTTTGCAATAAGGAATTCATGATCTGAGCCACAGTCAGCTTCTGGTCTTGTTTTGGCTGACTGTATAGAGCTTCTCCATCTTCAGCTGCAACACATATAATCAATATTATTTTGGTATTGACCATCTGGTGTTGTCCATGTGTAGAGTCGTCTCTTGTGTTGTTGGAAGAGGGTGTTTGCTATGACCAGTGCGTTCTCTTAGCAAAACTCTGTCAGCCTTTGTCCTGCTTCATTTCGTACTCCAAGGCCAAATTTGCCTGTTACTCCAGGTATCTCTTGACTTCCTTCTTTTGCATTCTGTCCCCTATGATGAAAAGGACACCTTTTTGGGTGTTCATTCTAGAAGGTCTTGTATGTCTTCATAGAACCATTCAACTTCAGCTTCTTCTGCATTTGTGGTTGGTGCATGTACTTGGATTACTGTAATATTGAATGGTTTGACTTGGAAATGAACAGAGATCATTCTGTCCTTTTTGAGATTGCACCCAAGTACTGCATTTTGGACTCTTTTGTTGACTACGAGGGTTACTCCATTTCTTCTAAGGGATTCTTGCCCACAGTAATAGATATAATGGTCATCTGAATTAAATCTGCCCATCCCAGTTCATTTTAGTTCACTAATACCTAAAATATCAATAGTCACGCTTGCCATCTTCTGTTTGACCAGGTCCAATTTACCTTGATTCATGGTTCCTGTGCAATATTGTTCTTTACAGCATCAGGCTTTACTTCCATCAACAGTCACATTCGCAACTGGGCGTTGTTTTCACTATGGCTGTGTCTCTTCATTCTTTCTGGAGTTATTTCTCTACTGTTCTCTAGTAGCTTATTGGTCACCTACCAGTCTGGGGAGTTCATCTTTCAGTTCATATCTTTTTGCCTTTTCATGATGTTCATGGGGTTCTCAAGGCAAGAATACTGAAGTGATTTGCCATTCCCTTCTCCAGTGGGCCAGGGTTTGTCAGAACTCCCCACCATGACCCGTCCATCTTGTGTGGCCCTACACTGCATGACTCCTAGTTTCATTGAGTTAGACAAGGCTGTGCTCCATGTGATCAGTTTGATTAGATTTCTGTGATTGTGGTTTTCATTCTGTCTACCCTCTGACTGATAAGGTTAAGACACTTATGGAAACTTCTTGATGGGAAAGACTGACAGTGGGGAAAACTGGGTCTTGTTCTGATAGTTGAGGCCATGCTTAGTAAATCTTTAATCCAATTTTATGTTTTTGGGTGGGGCTATGTTTCCTCCCTGTTGTTTTACCTGAGACCAAACCATGGTGGAGATAATGAAGATAATGATAGGTGCCCTCCTTTGAAAGGTCCTGTGCATGCACTGCTGCACTCAGTGCTTCCAAAAATAAACATATTGACCAATTATTAGCATTCCACTTATTCTGTAAACACAATATACAACTATGCACTATAAGTGTTTAGTTAATATTTGATAATTGAGTAGCTGGCTCTAACATATAAATACCATTATTTTCTTTCTCTTACTTCCTCTGTTTTCCTTAATTTTGGACACAAGCATTTTCATATGTTATAGAAAAACAGAATGACAGAAAAGGAAGAATATAGGAATGGTTCTTGAATTACAGTTCTGGAAGGGATTGTATAAAATGAATCCAACAATTTGAATTTATGAAGAATGCAATATCCCAAGACACTAAGGGATGTGCCCCAGGTCACAGTTATCTAATTGCAGAAACATTTCTAGAAACACTAATCAGGTTACTAGGCTCCAAATCAATTTCTTTCTCTGTTGTATCAGTCTTTTGAATATGTTTAAATTGGGCCAAGTCATTACTCACGTGCATTCTCATTTTAGTATTGGTCATAGAGAAGTTCTATTAGATCTAGTTGGCCCCATGAGGGTAGCCACTTCAGGGTTACCCAGGTGACCCCTGGATAAAGTCTTAAATGACTTGCTACACATTCCAGCTCAGTTCCATGGGTCTAATATTGATGGTTCTTCATCAATGTATTTTTAAGTTTTTGCCAAAATATAGGGAGAGTGAATTTCCCTCATGACTCACAAGGGTGTTGCTAAACAACCTCTTCAGACCTACACTCTGTGATACTTTCCCATGAATTGTTCCCAGTCCAGTGTCCAGAGTTAGTAGGTTTTTATTCTTCGTTTGGTTGGATTGAAAAGGAATTCTCACTTTCTGACACCTTCAACTTTGTATATAAAAACTACTACTGCAAGAGGGTCCTGTGCCTGGGTTTCTCCACCTGGAGGTTTACCTGTGGATCTACTCCTGTGGGGGTGGAGTGCCACCCCACCCCACTTTTCTTCTGCTCTGCTGCCAGTTACTTAGCTGATACACAAACCTGGTATTTTTTGATCTGCAGGGTATGTAGTAGGTATATAGTTGTGGTGGGAGACTGTTGACTCTTTTCCAAATAATATATTTCACTCTTTCTCATGGTATAATGTGCACAACCAGTATTTAAAATTTTGGTTTTGTTTGATCAGTCTGAAGTTAGTGTAAATCTTCTAAGTTTTGGTAACACCTTGATTTTCATTTCTTATTTTCAGTGTTGTTCTGAAGTTTTTTTTTTTGCTTTTTCTTATGCTCCCAAGGTACTTTATTAAGAAGAAAGGAAAGGCTGTATGACAGGCTGATATAGTTATTATTATATTGTAAACTGGAAGCATTTATTGTTTCTGATTTTATAATCATAAAACTCTCTAAATTACTTTTTATTTAATATTATATAGATTTCAAACATAATCAGAATGAAGGCAGATAGTATTAACTCTGAAGAGTAGACATAAAATGTGTACATGAACAGAAAAATTCCGTAAAATGCTTATCATTTTGGTTTAAAAACAAGTGTGGAATAAAGTAAAAACTTTACCCAAACTGGTTGATTTTGAATCACAAATGCTCCAAATAGGAAGTAAAATTTGTGAGTTTTTATATATTCTCCTTTAAGCTTAAGAATTGGAAACATATTGTCAGGAAATGTAAAAATCACGCAGAACATTGTGTCTGATGCTTAGGAGTAATCAATAAACATCATTTTCTCTCCTTCTATTCCTTCTTTCCATTGGCATTCTTCCTTTTGTTCACCCCTTCTTTTCTTTTTAAATTTGGACTTATAATGAAGACACAAGCCTATAACCTAACAGCATGTGTCAATGTCTTTATTAGTGGGAGATACCCATGGGGCAATTCCACTGAAGTGTTTATTGTCTCAGATGAATAATACTAATTTTTTAAGATCTGTCTATCTACCCATCCATTTATCCATCCATCTATCTCTTCTGAGGAAGAAGTCTTTGGTTGCTAATTTTTGAAAAAGTAATAGTGGGAGAGACTTCTTTTCAAATAGTCTTATATTTCCTAATGATGGCAGTTCAGTAGAAGAAAAATGTTAGAAACAATATCACTAATTTCAAAGGAGTAGAATATAAATTATATATGATATCTCTTTATTATTACAATAATAATGATTGGAGAAGTATTTTTGCTATTTCTTTCCCATCTTTACCATTTTTCTCAGTACCTCAACTTTAAATATATAATTATTAAATCCAGTTTCAACATTTGACAAAATACTTTGAAAGAAGGTACTTAAAGCTCTATAGCTTGACTGCTGGTCTTTTATACACCCTGGGTGGCTAAAGCCAGCTGTATAGAAAGTTCTTCAGGAGTCTTGAACAGCTATCAATGGACCATTAAATGGCCCTGTGGTGCCATAAAGCTATATTCCTAGCAACAGTTGACCCCTATCACCATGTTCTTCCCTGCCTGTCTTCTAAAATAACAATTCGAAAGCTTTATGTACCCATGTGTAGCCTGGTAATGGGATCTCAGGCAAGGTGTCAGGATCATATTCAGCTCAGATATCTTGACCTGTGGTCAAACAATGGATAACATGTCAGTCACAGGATTCATTTTCAATATATGACTTTGTTCTAAACTGTGACACATTTTGGTATATGTCACTTTTGTGTAAATCTTCAGGTGAAATCATAATTTTGAGGAAAAGATACAGGTAAATGTATTTGGAGGTCCTGTCTGTTTTTCTTTTCTTAATGTGTGTGCCCCTGTCAACTGCCAGTCAAGTTCATGGAATTCACTTCATGCATATCTTTGGGAATGCTTTATGGTCATTAGAGTCAAATGGCAAAGATGGCAAACAAAGCACAGATAATGACAACTAAAGGCAGCATGGTAGGTGAATGTGGTGATGCACAATTTATTGCTTTGAAAGATGGGTAATATACAGATAGGTCAAATAGATAGGTTAGGTGATGGTGGGCAAAAGGGTTTTAGGCTTGATGTGGAGGACCAAATTCTCGAGAACAGTAGAGACTCACACAAAATAGTATTTAAGGAAGGTTGATAAAGCAGTGGGCCATCAAGAGCCTGAAATAAGATTATGATTAGAAACGAGAGACTATAAAACTATATTTGTCTACAAGTAATGACATGGGAGTCTTAGGGTGCAGAAGAAAGGTGATAGCTTAAAAAGAAAGAGGCAGATTCAAAAAAAATTTTGTGAAGAATCATTAAAATTCATATGTGAGGCATAATTGGCTAAATGAAGGGATAATAGTAGGAGGAATCTAAAAATGAATTCTTCTGGAATGTGTATCCCTAAATTTTTCTCTTTAAATTATATTTTCATAAAATAGTCAATGATCTTAACTTATCTTTCCAAATACATGGTACTAGCATCTAAAAGGTTGCAGCAAATATATTGATAATGGAGAGAAATAAAGAAGTAATTGAGATTGGAAATGGTGAAAAGAAACTAATGGGAAAGCAGGACTAGATATTTCCCCTCTATAGTCTTGAGAGATAAAAACAAACTGCCAAGTACACTGAGGCTTTGATATTGGATCCCTATGTCCATGAGTGTGAAGAGCCAAGCTGGAGCCAGGTCAGAAGTTTCTGATGAGTTCTTACCTGGCTTAGAGTCATCACAGCAGCCCTAAAGCTCTGTAACCCTACATTGCTAGAGAGGTGGTTGGAGAAATAAACCATAGCAAGGTCTTCCTTTAGTAGCACACATTTCTTGTTTCCTCTGTGCCAGGCAGTCTTCAAAGACCTTTATGTGTTTTCATTTGGTCATCACAATACTTCTCTGTGGTCAGTATCCTTACTATCCCCTATTTTGTAGGCAAAGAATCTGAGACCCAGTGAAGTTAAATAACTTGATTTAGGTTACAAAGCTGATGAATGTTAGACATGACATTATCTAACATTTATCTGACAATTATCCTGAGTCAAATGAGCCAGTGCTGCTCACCCAAAGCTTTTTCTACAGCAAATATCAAAAGCACACTGACTTACTAAGAACCCCATTAAAATCAGAATGTGAGAGTCAATGAAGTGCAATCGTTGGATTACACATTTGTATTAGATAATATCGATACTTACCCTTGTATTTTCCTCTAATATCTATTTTACTTATTTCCCTTGGCTTACCTTTCTTTTTCTCCTTTACTTTTAGCTTCTCTTCTTTTCTCAGTTATTTGTAAGGCCTCAGAAAACCATTTTTCCTTTTTGCATTTCTTTTTCTTGGGGATGGTCTTGATCCCTGCCTCCTTTACAATGTCACAAACCTAGGAGAAAAGGATAGATATACCCATTTGAATGAAGAGTTTCAATAGCAAGGAGAGATAAGAAAGCCTTCCTCAGTGATCAATGCAAAGAAATAGAGGAAAACAATAGAATGGGAAAGACTAGAGATCTCTCCAAGAATATTAGAGATACTAAGGGAATATTTCATGTAAAGATGAGCAAAATAAAGGACAGAAATGGTATGGACCTAACAGAAGCACAAGATATTAAGAAGAGGTGGCAAGAATACAAAAGAAGATCTATATAAAAAAGATCTTCATGATCCAGATAACCACAATGGTATGATCACTCACATAGAGCCAGACATTCTGCAATGCAAAGTCAAGTGGGCCTTAGGAAGCATCACTATGAACAAAGTTAGTGGAGGTGATAGAATTCCAGTTGAGCTATTTAAAATCCTAAAAGATGATACTGTAAAAGCACTGTGCTCAATATGCCAGCAAATTTGGAAAGTCTGGAAAACTCAGCAGTGGCCACAGGACTGGAAAAAGTTAGTTTTCATTCTAATCCCAAAGGCAGTGCCAAAGAATGTTCAAACTAATGTACAATTGCTCTCATCTCACATGTTAGCAAAGTAATGCTCAAAATTCTTCAAGCTAGGCTTCAATAGTCTGTGATTCATGAACTTCCAGATGTTCAAGCTGGATTTACGAAAGTCAGAGGAACGAGATCAAGTTCCCAACATCTGATCGATCATTGAAAACACAAGAGAGTTACAGAAAAACATCTGTTTCTGCTTTATTGACTATACCAAAGCCTTTGACTGTGTGGCTCACAACAAACTGTGGAAAATTCTTAAAAGAAATGGAAATACCTTACCTAAGAGGTAAGTCCGCCTTACCTGACTCCTGAGAAATCTGTATGCAGATTAGGAAGCAGCAGTTAGAATCGGACATGGAACAACAGATTGGTTCCAAATTAGGAAAGGAGTATGTCCAGGCTATATATTGTCACCCTGCTTATTTAACTTATATGCAGAGTACATCATTCAAAATGCCAGGCTGGATGAAGCACAAGCTAGAATCAAGATGCAGTTGACGCCACCTTTATGGCAGAAAGTGAAGAAGAACTAAAGAGCCTCTTGATGAAAGTGAAAGAGGAGAGTGAAAAAGTTGACTTAAAACTCAACATTCAAAAAACTAAGATCATAGCATCTGGTCCCATCACTTCATGGCAAATAGATGGGGAAATAATGGAAACAGTGAGAGACTTTATTTTGGGGGGCTCCAAGTCACTGCAGATGGTCACTGCAGCCGTGAAATTAAAAGACGTTTACTCCTTGGATGAAAACCTATAGCAAACCTAAACAGCATATTCAAAAGCAGAGACATTACTTGTCAACAAAGGTCCATCTAGTCAAAGTTATGATTTTTCCAGTAGTCATATATGGATGTGCGAGTCGGACCGTAAAGAAAGCTGAGCACAAAAGAATTGATGCTTTTGAATCGTGGTGTTGGAGAAGAATCTTGAGAGTCCCTTGGACTGCAAGGAGATCCAGCCAGTCAATCCTAAAGGAAATCAGTCCTGAATATTCATTGGAAGGACTGATGCTAAAGCTGAAGCTCAATACTTTGGCCACCTGATGTGAAGAACTGACTCACTGGAAAAGACACTGATGGTGGGAAAGACTGAAGGCAGGAGGAGAAAGGGATGACAGAGGCTGAGATGGTTGGATGACATCAGCAACTAGATGGACATGAGTCTGAGCAAGCTCCAGGAGCTGGTGATGGACAGGGAAGTCTGGTGTGCTGCAGTCCAAAGAATCAGACATGAGTGAGTGACAGAACTGAACTGAATCTGGCTTACCTGTTTCCATCTATGGGTCTTGGGCTGTCTGTGTCCTGTGATTGGTTGCTAAGTTGGTGAGAAGCAGGGATGCAAAGCATCCTGACTGAGGTCTAAAGCATCAATAGCTTATTGTGACTGCAGTTTTTATTTCATAGCCTCTAGACTGGCTCCCTTCTTCCCAGGAGGCTCAGTGGTAAAGAATCTGCCTGCAATGCGAAGACACAAGAGACACAATTTCCATCCTTGCATGTGAAAGATGTCCTGGAGACAGAAATGGTGACCCACACCAGTATTCTTGCCTGGAGAGTCCCATGGACAGAGGAATCTGGTAGGCTACAGTCCACAGCATCACAAAGAGTTGGATGTGACTTGGTGACTAACCACGCACGCACACAGGCTAGCTTTCTAACTTTCTTGTATCCTGTTTCTGGATAGACTAAATTCCCGATACTCAACATGTCACGTGTGGACTAGCAACATTGGTATTACCTGGGAACTTGTTAGAAGTGCAAAATTTCAGATCCCATGCCCCATGCCAGGAATGTAGAATCAGAATATGTATTTTAATAAAATTTCCAGGCAGTGTATATGTACATTCACATTTGAGAGGCACTGATCTAAGTGGTTTTTATTTTTTGCTAACATGTCAGTGTAGTATCTGATTTCAAATGTGATTTCTGACCCACCAGGTAAACTGTTTCTGGCACCTGGGATCTATTGGTTTATAGATATCTACCTTGTTGTTCAGTTGCTCAGTCGAGTACAACTCTATGCAACCCCATGGACTGCAGCATGCCAGGCTTCCCTGTCCTTCACCATCTCCCAGAGCTTGCTCAAAGTCATGTCCATTGGGTTGGTGATGCCATCCAGCCATCTTGTCCTCTGTCATCCCCTTCTCCTCCTGCCTTCAATCCTTCTCAGCATCAGAGTCTTTTGTAATGAGTCAGCTCTTCACATCAGATGGCCAAAGTATTGAAGCTTCAACTTCAGCATCAGTCCATCCAATGAATATTCAGGGTTGATTTCCTTTAGGATTGACTGATTTGATCTCTTTGGAGTCCATGGGCCTCTTGAGTCTTCTCCAACACTACAGTTCAAAAGTATCAATTCTTTTGTGCTCAGCTTTCTTTATGGTACAACTCTCACATTCTAGTTTCTCAAATACATCCCTGTCCAGACTTTTAAAACGTGCATATTTCTCAAATTTTTCATTCCTAATTTCTTATTCTGTCTCCTCTGTGGTCTTCAGCAGAAGATATATAAATATCTGTCTCTTATATATATCTATATATATCTCATATATATGTTGATATATATAAATATACATACAGACAAACAGATCATATATCTGTAAGTTATGTAGTATTTCCCTTTAAGGAGTTAACTTTTTTGTGTCCAACAGTTCCATAACACTTTTCTCAGCAGGTGACATTCATAAGCACCATTGTAGTCTTTTATGAATGATGGGACTTCCCTGGTGGCTCAGACTATAAAGAATCTGCCTGCAAAGCAGGAGACTCGGATTCAATTCCTGGGTTGGAAAGATCCCATGGAGAGGGAATGCAGTCTGAAATTCTGCGCTTCTAACAAGTTCCCAGTAATGCCAATGCCCCAGTATTCTTGCCTGGAGAATACACAGAAGAACTATATAAAAAAGGTCTTAATGACCCAGAGAACCATGAGGGTGTGGTCACTTATCTAGAGTCAGACATCCTGGAGTGTCAAGTCAAGTGGACCTTTGGAAGCATTACTACAAACAAAGCTAGTGGAGGTAATGGACTTCCAGCTGAGCTGTATAAAATCCTAAAAGATAGTGCTGTTAAAGTGATACACTCAATATGTCAGCAAATTTGGAAAACTCAGCAGTGGCCACAGGACTGGAAAATGTTGGTTTTCAATCCAATCCCAAAGAAGGGCAATGCCAAAGAATGTTCAAACTGCCATATAATTTCTCTCATTTCCCATGCTGGTAAGGTAATGCTCAAAATTCTTCAAGCTAGACTCTAGCAGTATGGGAACCAAGAACTTCCAAATGTACAGGCAGGCTTTAGGAAAGGCAGAGGAACCAGAGATCAAATTGCCAATATTTGCTGGATCATAGAGAAAACAAAGGAATTCCAGAGAAATATCTGTTTCTATTTCATTGACTATGCTAAAGCCTTTGACTGCATGTATCATAACAAACTGGTAAATTCTTAAAGAGATGGGAATACCAGATCACCTTACCTGTCTCCTGAAAAACCTGTATGTGGGTCAAGAAGCAACAGTTAGAACCTTACAGGGAATAATAGACTGGTTCAAAATTGTGAAAGGAGTATATCAAGTCTGTATATTGTCACCCTGCTCATCTAACTTAAATGCAGAGTACATGATGCAAAATGCCAGGCCGGTTTGACAAAATTCAACGCCCATTTATGATAAAAACCTTCCAGAAAGCAGGAATAGAAGGAACATACCTCAACATAGTAAAAGCCATATATGATAAACCCACAGCAAACATTATCCTCAGTGGTGAAAAATTGAAAGCATTTTCCCCTTAAAGTTAGAAACAAGGATGCCCACTCTCACCATTACTATTCAACATAGTTTTGGAAGTTTTAGATGCAGCAATCAGAGAAGAAAAAGAAATGAAAGGAATCCAGATTGGAAAAGAAGAAGTAAAACTCTCACTGTTTGCAGATGACATGACCCTCTATATAGAAAACCTGAAAGAATCCACCAGAAAATTACTAGAGCTAATCAATCAATGTAATAAAATTGCAGGATAGAAAATCAACACACAGAAATCTCTTGCATTCCTATACACTAACAATGAGAAAACAGGAAGAGAAATAAAGGAAACAATTCCATTCACCATTACAATGAAAAGAATAAAATACTTAGGAATAAATCTATCTAAAGAAACAAAAGACCTATATATATAGAAAACTGTAAAACACTGATGAAAGAAATCAAAGATGACACAAATAGATGGAGAAATATACCATGTTCTTGGATTGGAAGAATCAATCTAGTGAAAATGAGTATACTACCCAAAGTAATCTATAGATTCAATGCAATTCCTGTGAAGTTGCCAATGGTAATTTTCAGAGAACTAGAACAAATAATTTCAGAATTTGTATGGAAACACACACAAAAAAACCTTGAATAGCCAAAGCAATCTTGAGGAAGAAGAATGGACCTGGAGGAATCAGCCTGCCTGACTTCAGACTATACTACAAAGCCACAGTCATCAAGACAATATGGTACTGGCACAAAGACAGAAATATAGATCAATGGAACAAAATAGAAAGCCCAGAGATAAATCCACACACCTGTGGACACCTTATCTTTGACAAAGGAGGCAAGAATATACAATAGATAAAAGACAATCCCTTTAACAAGTGGTGCTGGGAAAACTGGTTAACCACTTGTGAAAGAATGGAACTAGAATACTTTCTAACACCATACACAAAAAGAAACTCAAAATGGATTAATGATCTAAACATAAGACCAGAAACTGTAAAACTCCTAGAGGGAAACATAGGCAAAACACTCTCTGACATAAATCACAGCAGGATCCTCAATGACCCACCTCCCAGAGTAATGGAAATAAAAGCAAAAATAAACAAGTGGGATCTGATTAAACCTAAAAGCTTTTGCACAACAAAGGAAACTATAAGCAAGGTGAAAAGACAGCCTTCAGAATGGGAGAAAATAATAGCAAATGAAGCTACTGACAAAGAATTAATCTCAAAAATATACAAGCAGCTCCTGCAGCTCAATTCCAGAAAAATAAACGACCCAGTCAAAGAATGGGCCAAAGAACTAAACAGACATTTCTCCAAAGAAGATGTACAGATGGCGAACAAACACATGAAAAGATGCTAAACATCACGCATTATCAGAGAAAGGCACATCAAAACCACAATGAGGTACCATCTCATGTCAGTCAGAATGGCTGGTATCAAAAAGTCTACAAACAATAAATGCTGGAGAGGGTGCACAGAAAAAGGAACCCTTTTACACTGTTGGTGGGAATGCAAGCTAGTACAGCCACTATGGAGAACAGTGTGGAGATTTCTTAAAAAAAGAAATAGAACTGCCATAAGACCCAGCAATCTCACTGCTGGGCATACACACGGAGAAAACCAGAACTGAAAGAGACACGTGTAACCCAATGTTCACTGCAGCACTGTTTATAATATTCAGGACATGGAAGCAACCTAGATGCCCAGTGGCAGATGAATGGCTAAAAAAGCTGTGTTACATATACACAATGGAATATTACTCAGCCATTAAAAAGAATGCATTTGAATCAGTTCTAATGAGGTGGATGAAACTGGGGCCTATTATACAGAGTGAAGTAAGTCAGAAAGAAAAACACCAATACAGTATCAGTTCAGTTCAGTTCATTTCAGTTCAGTCATGTCCAACTCTTTGCGACCCCATGAACCGCAGCACGCCAGGCCTCCCTGTTCATCACCAACTCCTGGAGTCCACCCAAACCCATGTCCATTGAGTCGGTGATGCCATTCAACCATCTTATCCTCTATCGTCCCCTTCTCCTCCTGCCCTCAATCTTTCCCAGCATCAGGGTCTTTTCAAATGAGTCAGCTCTTCGCATCAGGTGGCCAAAGTATTGGAGTTTCAGCTTCAACATCAGTTCTTTCAATGAACACCTAGGGCTGATCTCCTTTAGGATGGACTG
>SJYX01009652.1:84507-133028 GCA_006410675.1 Oreotragus oreotragus | reverse complement strand
ATTTTGGAGTCTCCCAAAATAAAGTCTGACACTGTTTCCACTGTTTCCCCCTCTATTTCCCATGAAGTGATGGGACCAGATGCCATGATCTTCATTTTTGAATGTTGAGCTTTAAGCCAACTTTTTCACCCTCCTCTTTCACTTTCATCAAGAGGCTTTTTAGTTCTTCTTCACTTTCTGCCATAAGGGTGGTGTCATCTGCATATCTGAGGTTATTGATATTTCTCCCAGCAGTCTTGATTCCAGCTTGTGCTTCCTCCAGCCCAGCGTTTCTCATGATACTAACACATATATATGGAATTTAGAAAGATGGTAACAATGACCGTATATGCAAGATAGCAAAAGAGACACAGATGTAAAGAACAGTCTTTTGGACTCTGTGGGAGAAGGTGAGGGTGGGATGATTTGAGAGGGTAGTGTTGAAACGTGTATTTTATCATATGTGAAGTGGATCACTGGTCCAGGTTCGATGCATGAGACAAGGTGCTCAGGACTGGTGCACTGGGATGACCCTGAGGGATGGGATGGGAAGGAAAGTGGGAGGTGGGTTCTGGATGGGGGAAACACACATGTGTCCATGGCTGATTCATGTTGATGTGTGGCAAAATCACCACAATATTGTAAAGTAATTAGCTTCCAATTAAATTAAAACAAACAAACAAACAAAATGTGTCAGGCTAGATGAAGCACAAGCTGGAATCAAGACTGCTGGGAGAATTATAAATAACCTCACATATGAAGATGATACCACTTAATGGCAGGAAGTGAAGAGGAACTAAAGAACCTCTCGAGGGTGAAAGAAGAGAGTGAGAAAATTGGCTTAAAGTTCAGCATTCAAAAAGCTGGTCCCATCCCTTCATGGCAAATAAAAGGGGAAAAAGTGGAAACAGTGACAGATTTTATTTTCCTGGGCTCCAAAATTACTGTGAATGGTGACTGCTGTCATAAAATTAAAAGATGCTTGCTCCTTAGAAGGAAAGCTATGACCAGCCTAGACAGCGTGTTAAAAATCAGAGACATGTCTTTGTCAACAGAGGTCCATTTAGTCAAAGCTATTATTTTTCCAGTAGTCATGTATGGATATGAGAGATGGACCACAAAGAAGGGTGAGTGCTGAAGAATTAATGCTTTCAAATTGTGGTGCTGGAGAAGACCCTTGATATTCCCTTAAACTGCAAGGAGATCAAAGCAGTCAATCCTGAAGGAAATCAATACCAGATATTCACTGGAAGGACTGATGCTGAAGGAGAAGCTGCAATACTTTAGCCGCCTGATGTGAAGAGCTGATTCACTGGAAAAGACCCTGATGCTAGGAAAGATTAAAGGCAAAAGAAGAAGATGGCAGAGGCTGAGATGGTTAGATAACATCACCAACTCAATGGACATGAATTTGAGCAAACTCTGGGAGATAGTGTTGCATGTCATGGTGTCACGAAGAGTTGGGCACGAGTTGGTGACTGAACAACAGCAATCGATGATGAGGACAAGATGACGTAATTGTTTTCTTTATATGATAGAAGCTGAAAACACAAATGGCTTCTGTTTTAACCACATACTCTCAGTTATACAGACTTGTAGGCACAGCTAAGTCAGCTTTTTGAGCACACCTAGGCAACCCACTCTAGTACTCTTGCCTGGAAAGTCCCATGGATGGAGGAGCCTGGTGGGCTGCAGTCCATGGGGTCGCTAAGAGTTGGACACGACTGAGCGACTTCTCTTTCACTTTTCACTTTCATGCATTGGAGAAGGAAATGGCAGCCCACTCCAGTGTTCTTGCCTGGAGAATCCCAGGGACTGGGGAGCCTGGTGGGCTGCCGTCTATGGGGTAGCACAGAGTCAGACATGACTCAAGTGACTTAGCAGCAGCAGCAGCAGCAGCAGCAGCAGGTCCTCTTCATCCTCACCCTGCCCAAAGGAAACTTTGAGAATTTCAACAAACAAGAAATAAAAAGCAGATGAGACGATGTTGGTTAATTTGAAAAACAAATGAAGATATAAGAAGCTTTTTGGAGAGATAACCTGCCAGTGTCAGGGAGGGGACCAAGTGAACAATAAAAGGGAGGAGGATGGGACCCTCAATGCACAGAGGAAATGCTTCCCTGAAAACTAGTGCTGAAGATGAGAAAATGGAGATCATTTCAGGCAGGAGACCTTTAAGTTTAGGCTCTTTCTTCCCTGCCTTCTGTTCTAATGAGTTTGTATTAACAGGTTAGTGATGGAACTGGAAGATGAGGCCAGGGCTCTGGACTCCTGTTTTGTTGTACATCTTTACTCCAGCACTCTCACAGAGTGCAAATAATCCTCAATGGAATAGAAAGACACATTCCCCACACCCGCACCCCTTGCCAAATTTCAACATAAATTACTTCTTTACCATAGAAGGAAAGTACTTAGCAAATATGTAAGTAGTTTTAAAGAAGTAGACTAGGCATTTAGGCGTGTGATTCTGGACTCTGAGAGAGAGGGAGAGGGAGAGGGGTGGGATGATTTGGGAGACTAGCATTGAAATATGTATACTATCATGTAAGAAATGAATCGCCAGTCTATGTTCAATGCAGGATGCAGGATGCTTGGGGCTGGTGTATGGGGATGATCCGGAGGGATGATGTGGGGTGGAAGGTGGGAGGGGGGTTCATGTTTGGGAGTTCGTGTACACCCGTGGCAGATTCATGTCAATGTATGCCAAAACCAATAAAGTACTGTAAAGTAAAATAAAGTAAAATGGAAGCTCTAAAAAAAAAAAAAAAATCAAGTCAAATCCAGTTGTAATGAAGATCACAAAATATCGGTATAACAGAATTCTTCAACCCTCAGCTGGACTTGTTCCTCCTTCACTCAGTTGTCTCAGTTTCTACTAATGTGTTTTTAAAAGCTGTGAAATATGTATATATACATATGTATATGTTTATATATGGAGTGAGACAGAGAGACACAGATAGGCACTTTCTGATTTACCTGTTGAACACTGACCTTGTTTTGAGCCCACACTTTGATTTCTCACTGTCTCTGGGACAGTTTGCATGTGTCATTCCCACTTCAGATGTGATATTGCTAAGAAGTGATAACCATGATCCTTCTCCACCAACCAGTTTTCTTTCTGAAGTTCCAAATCGTCTCACTGCTGCTACCATTTTCCTGGGCCTTAGTATCAGGCTTCCTTCCCACTATTTGTCGGACATGACTGAACGACATCACTTTCACTTTTCACTTTTCACTTTCATGTATTGGAGAAGGAAATGGCAGCCCACTCCAGTGTTCTTGCCTGGAGAATCCCAGGGACGGGAGAGCTGGTGGGCTGCCGTCTATGGGGTCGCACAGAGTTGGACACGACTGAAGCGACTTAGCAGCAGCAGCAGGCATGGTAGTTGATGGAATCTGCTACTTTGTTTTTCTTTGTTCAAGATGGTATATGCCTTTTCTCCACACCTCCACTGTTGTCTACACATGCAGTCACTGCATCCCTGTGTTAAGGTGGAAACTTTCTACCTGGGTTTTCTGCCTACAGACATGTTTGCTTTTCAGTCTATTTTGGGTCATGTTAATCTTCTAAAAATATTTAAAAGATAGGAATCTTGAAAAAAATCTTTGATTTTTCTTATGTTCAAATACCGTCAATTATCTCTATATAGTACTAACAGAATAAAATCCAAGTTCTTAAGCCAATACAAGAAATTTCTATGACCTTAGTTTTTTTTTTTCTACTTTATGTTCTTTTTTGCAAGTGTTTTTTTTTTGTATTCTCTGCCCTTCAAAACAGAGTAACCTGCTTTCTCTTTTTAGGTGTCTTGTAACAGCTATCATTTCAACTTTGTGGAGGTGACTTAATACCAGTCAAACTTCAGTCAAAACTGATGATCCTATAACCCATGGGATTAATGGTCATCTGAAAACTATCTGGAACTAGCACCTGCTGATACAGTACTGACAGTTACTTTATATCTGATTGCATAGACTGTGAATTGCTAACAAAATCCTCATACTCCTGGGTTGTAGGGCATTAATTTCCAGTAAGAAAATTTTATTCAGTGTAGGATTTTGCTTGAGCCTCATGGTTCCTTTTTGCACTTGGATTTGATAATGACAGTATTGTTAAAGACATTTCCACAAAGTTCAGGAACCCCATGGGTTGAACAGGAAATGAATTGCATTATCACTTTACCCTATATGTACTTTCCCGCTCATTTGCTACTGCACTGTCCTGACTGTTGGAACAGTTGAGACCTTGGATTTGAGGGCCTGGAGAAATTTTTACCTGAGATCAACATTAGCCTTTGGCTTATTTTCATTACATGCAACATAGAGATTGAGAGTGTTTTCTGGTCCAAGGTTCATAGTCTCCTTTTAATTCCTGGTGTTTTTTTTCCATTTGGAAAAGAGTATCCAAATTTTATCAAAAAGTTAGCAAAGAACTATAGAGCGATTCATGTTTTTGTGTGAAATTAAAAGATGCTTACTCCTTGGAAGGAAAGTTATGACCAACCTAGATAGCATATTCAAAAGCAGAGACATTACTTTGCCAACAAAGGTCCATCTAGTCAAGGCTATGGTTTTTCCAGTAGTCATGTATGGATGTGAGAGTTGGACTGTGAAGAAAGCTGAGTTGATGCTTTTGAACTGTGGCACTGGAGAAGACTCTTGAGAGTCCCTTGGACTGCAAGGAGATCCATCCAGTCCATTCTGAAGGAGATCAGCCCTGGGATGTCTTTGGAAGGAATGATGCTAAAGCTGAAACTGCGGTACTTTGGCCACCTCATGCGAAGAGTTGACTCACTGGAAAAGACTCTGATGCTGGGAGGGATTGGGAGCAGGAGGAAAAGGGGACAACAGAGGATGAGATGGCTGGATGGCATCACCAACTCGATGGACGTGAGTTTGAGTGAACTCCGGGAGTTGGTGATGGACAGGGAGGCCTGGCGTGCTACGACTCATGGGGTCGCAAAGAATCGGACATGGCTGAGCTACTGAACTGAACTGAGCTGAACTGAAAGGGTTTTAAGGATATACACTGGGGATTTCCTTGGTGGTACAGTGGTTAAGAGTCTGCTTGCTAATTCTGGAGACACAGGTTTGACCCCTGGTCAGGAAAGTGAGATCCCACATGCCTCATAGTGTAGCAAAAAAAAAAAAGATGTACTCTGGGATGAAATAAATGTCTCTCCTTTCAATAACAAAACAACAACAAAAGCATAATCTGGATCAATGCAAAAGTGACTCAGAAAAATAAAGGAAGGGTGTCACAACCATTAAAAAGGGATGTTCTAAATCAGAGAGGGAAATTAATTCATAAAGCATGACAGATGAACTGCAAAGTGAATCTCAGCAATTAGGTTCTGACATTAATAATTGAAACCACTGATTTCTCGATGGCCTCTTCCATGCCTTCCTTCTTTCTTCTTGCCTTTCTTCCTTCCTTCTCTTCTTAAAAAAAGACTTCTGGTCTGTCTGAATGTTTCTTCTTTCTTCTATCCCTGTTGAACCATATATTTTGTGGTTGCTGGGTTTAGAGTTTTTTACTCAGTTTTTGAGTTTGGAAAATGAATGAAGACTTTATTTTGGAACGTCTGTCTTTTTTTTTCGCTGCTCTGGGTCTTTGTTGCACCATGTTGTTGTTGTTGTGCAGTCCCTCAGTTGTGTCTGGCTCTTTGAGATCGCATGGGCAGCAACACACCAGGCTTCCCTGTCCTTCACCACCTCCCTGAGTTTGCTCAAATTCAGGTCCGTTGAATTGGTGGTATCACCCATCTACCTCATCCTCTGTCGTCCCCTTCTCCTCCTGCCTTCAATCTTTCCCAGCGTCAGGGTCTTTTCCAATGAGTCAGTTCTTTGCATCAAGTGGCCAGAGTATTGGAGTTTCAGCTTCAGCATCAGTCCTTCCAATGAGTATTCAGGAATGATTTTCTTTAGGATTGATTGGTTTGATTTCCTTGCTTTCCAAGGGACTCTCAAGAATCTTTTCCAGTACCACAATTCAAAAGCATCAATTATTTTGTGCTCAGCCTTCTTTATGGTCCAACTCTCACATCCATACATGGTTACTGGAAAAACTATAGCTTTGACAATACAGACCTTTGTCGGTAAAGCAATATCTCTGTTTTTTAATATGCTGTCTAGGTTGGTCGTAGCTTTTCTTCCAAGGAGCAAGCATCTTTTAATTTCATAGCTGCAGTCACTATCTACAGTGATTTTGGAGCCCAAGAAAATAAAGTCTGTCACTGTTTCCACTTTTCCCCCATCTATTTGCCATGAAGTGATGGGACCAGATGCCACAATCTTAGTTTTGTGAATGTTGTGCTTTAAGCCAACTTTTTCACTCTGCTCTTTCACTTTCGTCAAGAGGCTCTTTAGTTCCTCTTCATCTTCTTCCATAAAGGTGGTGTCATCTGCATATTTGAAGTTATTGATATTTCTCCTGGTAGTCTTGATTGCAGCTTGTGCTTCATCTAGCTCTGCATTTAGCATGATGTACTGTGGATATAAGTTAAACAAACAGGGTGACAACATACAGCCTTTATGTACGCCTTTCCCATTTTTGAACCAGTCTATTGTTCCTTGTCTTGTTCTAATAGTTGCTTCTTGACCTGCATACAGGTTTCTCNCATAAAATTAAAAGATGCTTGCTCCTTAGAAGGAAAGCTATGACCAGCCTAGACAGCGTGTTAAAAATCAGAGACATGTCTTTGTCAACAGAGGTCCATTTAGTCAAAGCTATTATTTTTCCAGTAGTCATGTATGGATATGAGAGATGGACCACAAAGAAGGGTGAGTGCTGAAGAATTAATGCTTTCAAATTGTGGTGCTGGAGAAGACCCTTGATATTCCCTTAAACTGCAAGGAGATCAAAGCAGTCAATCCTGAAGGAAATCAATACCAGATATTCACTGGAAGGACTGATGCTGAAGGAGAAGCTGCAATACTTTAGCCGCCTGATGTGAAGAGCTGATTCACTGGAAAAGACCCTGATGCTAGGAAAGATTAAAGGCAAAAGAAGAAGATGGCAGAGGCTGAGATGGTTAGATAACATCACCAACTCAATGGACATGAATTTGAGCAAACTCTGGGAGATAGTGTTGCATGTCATGGTGTCACGAAGAGTTGGGCACGAGTTGGTGACTGAACAACAGCAATCGATGATGAGGACAAGATGACGTAATTGTTTTCTTTATATGATAGAAGCTGAAAACACAAATGGCTTCTGTTTTAACCACATACTCTCAGTTATACAGACTTGTAGGCACAGCTAAGTCAGCTTTTTGAGCACACCTAGGCAACCCACTCTAGTACTCTTGCCTGGAAAGTCCCATGGATGGAGGAGCCTGGTGGGCTGCAGTCCATGGGGTCGCTAAGAGTTGGACACGACTGAGCGACTTCTCTTTCACTTTTCACTTTCATGCATTGGAGAAGGAAATGGCAGCCCACTCCAGTGTTCTTGCCTGGAGAATCCCAGGGACAGGGGAGCCTGGTGGGCTGCCGTCTATGGGGTAGCACAGAGTCAGACATGACTCAAGTGACTTAGCAGCAGCAGCAGCAGCAGCAGCAGCAGGTCCTCTTCATCCTCACCCTGCCCAAAGGAAACTTTGAGAATTTCAACAAACAAGAAATAAAAAGCAGATGAGACGATTTTGGTTAATTTGAAAAACAAATGAAGATATAAGAAGCTTTTTGGAGAGATAACCTGCCAGTGTCAGGGAGGGGACCAAGTGAACAATAAAAGGGAGGAGGATGGGACCCTCAATGCACAGAGGAAATGCTTCCCTGAAAACTAGTGCTGAAGATGAGAAAATGGAGATCATTTCAGGCAGGAGACCTTTAAGTTTAGGCTCTTTCTTCCCTGCCTTCTGTTCTAATGAGTTTGTATTAACAGGTTAGTGATGGAACTGGAAGATGAGGCCAGGGCTCTGGACTCCTGTTTTGTTGTACATCTTTACTCCAGCACTCTCACAGAGTGCAAATAATCCTCAATGGAATAGAAAGACACATTCCCCACACCCACACCCCTTGCCAAATTTCAACATAAATTACTTCTTTACCATAGAAGGAAAGTACTTACCAAATATGTAAGTAGTTTTAAAGAAGTAGACTAGGCATTTAGGCGTGTGATTCTGGACTCTGAGAGAGAGGGAGAGGGAGAGGGGTGGGATGATTTGGGAGACTAGCATTGAAATATGTATACTATCATGTAAGAAATGAATCGCCAGTCTATGTTCAATGCAGGATGCAGGATGCTTGGGGCTGGTGTATGGGGATGATCCGGAGGGATGATGTGGGGTGGAAGGTGGGAGGGGGGTTCATGTTTGGGAGTTCGTGTACACCCATGGCAGATTCATGTCAGTGTATGCCAAAACCAATAAAGTACTGTAAAGTAAAATAAAGTAAAATGGAAGCTCTAAAAAAAAAAAAATATCAAGTCAAATCCAGTTGTAATGAAGATCACAAAATATCGGTATAACAGAATTCTTCAACCCTCAGCTGGACTTGTTCCTCCTTCACTCAGTTGTCTCAGTTTCTACTAATGTGTTTTTAAAAGCTGTGAAATATGTATATATACATATGTATATGTTTATATATGGAGTGAGACAGAGAGACACAGATAGGCACTTTCTGATTTACCTGTTGAACACTGACCTTGTTTTGAGCCCACACTTTGATTTCTCACTGTCTCTGGGACAGTTTGCATGTGTCATTCCCACTTCAGATGTGATATTGCTAAGAAGTGATAACCATGATCCTTCTCCACCAACCAGTTTTCTTTCTGAAGTTCCAAATCGTCTCACTGCTGCTACCATTTTCCTGGGCCTTAGTATCAGGCTTCCTTCCCACTATTTGTCGGACATGACTGAACGACATCACTTTCACTTTTCACTTTTCACTTTCATGTATTGGAGAAGGAAATGGCAGCCCACTCCAGTGTTCTTGCCTGGAGAATCCCAGGGACGGGAGAGCTGGTGGGCTGCCGTCTATGGGGTCGCACAGAGTTGGACACGACTGAAGCGACTTAGCAGCAGCAGCAGGCATGGTAGTTGATGGAATCTGCTACTTTGTTTTTCTTTGTTCAAGATGGTATATGCCTTTTCTCCACACCTCCACTGTTGTCTACACATGCAGTCACTGCATCCCTGTGTTAAGGTGGAAACTTTCTACCTGGGTTTTCTGCCTACAGACATGTTTGCTTTTCAGTCTATTTTGGGTCATGTTAATCTTCTAAAAATATTTAAAAGATAGGAATCTTGAAAAAAATCTTTGATTTTTCTTATGTTCAAATACCGTCAATTATCTCTATATAGTACTAACAGAATAAAATCCAAGTTCTTAAGCCAATACAAGAAATTTCTTTGACCTTAGTTTTTTTTTTTTCTACTTTATGTTCTTTTTTGCAAGTGTTTTTTTTTTGTATTCTCTGCCCTTCAAAACAGAGTAACCTGCTTTCTCTTTTTAGGTGTCTTGTAACAGCTATCATTTCAACTTTGTGGAGGTGACTTAATACCAGTCAAACTTCAGTCAAAACTGATGATCCTATAACCCATGGGATTAATGGTCATCTGAAAACTATCTGGAACTAGCACCTGCTGATACAGTACTGACAGTTACTTTATATCTGATTGCATAGACTGTGAATTGCTAACAAAATCCTCATACTCCTGGGTTGTAGGGCATTAATTTCCAGTAAGAAAATTTTATTCAGTGTAGGATTTTGCTTGAGCCTCATGGTTCCTTTTTGCACTTGGATTTGATAATGACAGTATTGTTAAAGACATTTCCACAAAGTTCAGGAACCCCATGGGTTGAACAGGAAATGAATTGCATTATCACTTTACCCTATATGTACTTTCCCGCTCATTTGCTACTGCACTGTCCTGACTGTTGGAACAGTTGAGACCTTGGATTTGAGGGCCTGGAGAAATTTTTACCTGAGATCAACATTAGCCTTTGGCTTATTTTCATTACATGCAACATAGAGATTGAGAGTGTTTTCTGGTCCAAGGTTCATAGTCTCCTTTTAATTCCTGGTGTTTTTTTTCCATTTGGAAAAGAGTATCCAAATTTTATCAAAAAGTTAGCAAAGAACTATAGAGCGATTCATGTTTTTGTGTGAAATTAAAAGATGCTTACTCCTTGGAAGGAAAGTTATGACCAACCTAGATAGCATATTCAAAAGCAGAGACATTACTTTGCCAACAAAGGTCCATCTAGTCAAGGCTATGGTTTTTCCAGTAGTCATGTATGGATGTGAGAGTTGGACTGTGAAGAAAGCTGAGTTGATGCTTTTGAACTGTGGCACTGGAGAAGACTCTTGAGAGTCCCTTGGACTGCAAGGAGATCCATCCAGTCCATTCTGAAGGAGATCAGCCCTGGGATGTCTTTGGAAGGAATGATGCTAAAGCTGAAACTGCGGTACTTTGGCCACCTCATGCGAAGAGTTGACTCACTGGAAAAGACTCTGATGCTGGGAGGGATTGGGAGCAGGAGGAAAAGGGGACAACAGAGGATGAGATGGCTGGATGGCATCACCAACTCGATGGACGTGAGTTTGAGTGAACTCCGGGAGTTGGTGATGGACAGGGAGGCCTGGCGTGCTACGACTCATGGGGTCGCAAAGAATCGGACATGGCTGAGCTACTGAACTGAACTGAGCTGAACTGAAAGGGTTTTAAGGATATACACTGGGGATTTCCTTGGTGGTACAGTGGTTAAGAGTCTGCTTGCTAATTCTGGAGACACAGGTTTGACCCCTGGTCAGGAAAGTGAGATCCCACATGCCTCATAGTGTAGCAAAAAAAAAAAAGATGTACTCTGGGATGAAATAAATGTCTCTCCTTTCAATAACAAAACAACAACAAAAGCATAATCTGGATCAATGCAAAAGTGACTCAGAAAAATAAAGGAAGGGTGTCACAACCATTAAAAAGGGATGTTCTAAATCAGAGAGGGAAATTAATTCATAAAGCATGACAGATGAACTGCAAAGTGAATCTCAGCAATTAGGTTCTGACATTAATAATTGAAACCACTGATTTCTCGATGGCCTCTTCCATGCCTTCCTTCTTTCTTCTTGCCTTTCTTCCTTCCTTCTCTTCTTAAAAAAAGACTTCTGGTCTGTCTGAATGTTTCTTCTTTCTTCTATCCCTGTTGAACCATATATTTTGTGGTTGCTGGGTTTAGAGTTTTTTACTCAGTTTTTGAGTTTGGAAAATGAATGAAGACTTTACTTTGGAACGTCTGTCTTTTTTTTTCGCTGCTCTGGGTCTTTGTCGCACCATGTTGTTGTTGTTGTGCAGTCCCTCGGTTGTGTCTGGCTCTTTGAGATCGCATGGGCAGCAACACACCAGGCTTCCCTGTCCTTCACCACCTCCCTGAGTTTGCTCAAATTCAGGTCCATTGAATTGGTGGTATCACCCATCTACCTCATCCTCTGTCGTCCCCTTCTCCTCCTGCCTTCAATCTTTCCCAGCGTCAGGGTCTTTTCCAATGAGTCAGTTCTTTGCATCAAGTGGCCAGAGTATTGGAGTTTCAGCTTCAGCATCAGTCCTTCCAATGAGTATTCAGGAATGATTTTCTTTAGGATTGATTGGTTTGATTTCCTTGCTTTCCAAGGGACTCTCAAGAGTCTTTTCCAGTACCACAATTCAAAAGCATCAATTATTTTGTGCTCAGCCTTCTTTATGGTCCAACTCTCACATCCATACATGGTTACTGGAAAAACTATAGCTTTGACAATACAGACCTTTGTCGGTAAAGCAATATCTCTGTTTTTTAATATGCTGTCTAGGTTGGTCGTAGCTTTTCTTCCAAGGAGCAAGCATCTTTTAATTTCATAGCTGCAGCCACTATCTACAGTGATTTTGGAGCCCAAGAAAATAAAGTCTGTCACTGTTTCCACTTTTCCCCCATCTATTTGCCATGAAGTGATGGGACCAGATGCCACAATCTTAGTTTTGTGAATGTTGTGCTTTAAGCCAACTTTTTCACTCTGCTCTTTCACTTTCGTCAAGAGGCTCTTTAGTTCCTCTTCATCTTCTTCCATAAAGGTGGTGTCATCTGCATATTTGAAGTTATTGATATTTCTCCTGGTAGTCTTGATTGCAGCTTGTGCTTCATCTAGCTCTGCATTTAGCATGATGTACTGTGGATATAAGTTAAACAAACAGGGTGACAACATACAGCCTTTATGTACGCCTTTCCCATTTTTGAACCAGTCTATTGTTCCTTGTCTTGTTCTAATAGTTGCTTCTTGACCTGCATACAGGTTTCTCAGGAGGCAAGTCAGGTGGGAATACCAGGTGGTCTGGTATTCCCATCTTTTTAAGAATTTCCCACAGTTTGTTGTGATCCACACAAAGGCTTTAGTGTAGTTAATGAAGCAGAAGTAGATGTTTTTCTGCAGATGTTGCAGCATGCAGGTTCTTATTGTCGTGCATAGGCCTTTTCTAGCTGCATCGAGTGGGGATCTCTAGTTGTGGCACATGGACTTAATTGCCCTGTAGCATGTGGGATCTTAGTTTCCTGACCAAGGATAAAACCTGCATTCCCTGCATTGGAAGGCAGATTTTTAACTACTGTACCACAAGGGAAATCCTGAAATGAAATATTTTGTATCTGTGTTTCTGAAAGAAACCTTCACATTAACTTTATTTCAGTAAAAGGAATACATAAAGAGATCATCAGTATTTAAAATATAAACAGGAAAAGAGCAATGGAAAAAAAAAGGAACAATACAGAGGAAAATGAAGGAGGCTGGATGAAAGAACAGAAATGAAGAGAGTATGAAATGGACAGGGTCAGAAGGATTGGAGAGAAAGTTTAGGTGGTGATGGGATGATGTGAAAAGATGGATTAATAAAATTAGAGAAGGTTCAGGCTCAAATTTGGTGATTGCTGTTTTTCAGTTGTTGTTCCTTCATTTGTTGGGGGTTATAGTTCTCTAAGGAGCTCAAAGATATTTTTATGTGTATCCCTTGAGGCAGAACCAGGACCCTTCCCCAAGGCTGCATTATTGTTTCTTGGCTGCTCCTTCCTTGCCTCTGTGTTTCCTCACTTCCCAAATTAGCAACTGTTTGAGAGGCTTCCCTGTCCAAGAGCCCAACATGATCCTGCTCTGTTTCAAGGGTATAGATCCAACTTTTGTGCGTATGCTGTGTGCATACTCAGTCATGTCTCTCTCTTTGCAACCCCATGGACTGGAGGCTTCCAGGCTCCTCTGTCCATGGAGTTTTCCAGACAAGAATACTGAAATGGGTTTCCATTTCATACTCCAAGATTCAGCTTTTAATTCTTCTAATTTAGCACTTTTTACATTATCTCAAGGAGAAGGCAATGGCACCCCACTCCAGTACTCTTGCCTGGGAAATCCCATGGACAGAGGAGCCTGGTGGNAAAAAAAAAAAAATAGTGGAGTGGATCGCCATTCCCTTCTCCAAGAGATCTTCCAGATCCAGGGGGCAAAACTGGGGCTCCACACTGCATGCAGATTCTGTACCTTGTATACGGGCACTAGGGGAGCTGACAACCATCTTACCCTCCGTCATTTCACACAGTTAACATCTTTTTTTCTTGTGATAAAAGCCTTGTTGAGAGGGGCAGTCACGACATACTACGTATGAGGTAGCATCGTAGCAGTGTTGAGCAGCATCCTTGGCCTTTACCCACTGGGTGCCAGTAACAAGCAAAAATCTCTCCAGACAGTGCTTCCAGACCTGTCCCCCGAAAGGCAAAACCACCCCCGGCTGAGAACCGCTGCTCCAGGTGAAGGGCCGAGAGGCGTTTATTGAGCAGTTCTTACCATTTTGCGGATTTGTACATTTCCCAAATAAAAATGTTTAAAGCAACAGCCCACGTGTCAAACTGTTGGCTGAAATAAAAATGAACAACACGAGAGCTGTGGGTTCCAGTTTTATCTGCGGACTCACCGAGGACCATAGTCCAGGAGACCGACTTTCAGAGAGTTCTGAGGAACTGCTCCAAGGTCGGGGAGGCAGGGGCAGGTGAGCAGGTATGCGATTTTGGAGAAGGGGTACGAGTAATCATGCAAATCTCTCAGCAGGGTTGCTGCTAGTCTCAAGGAATAGATATCTCAGTTAATGATTTTAGTACTTTCCTAAGTATGGAGAGATGCAAGAAATTGGGTTCATAAAATTTTCTCCTGAAAATATCTAACTTTGTAAAGGCCTGTTCTGCCAGTTTCTCCAGAGCACAGAGAGTTCCTGATCTCTGCCCAGAACTCCTTTCAGGGTGTGGTGAAAGTGGAGAGCGAACGACTCAATTCTTGTAGAGCTGGATTCAACAGTCTTCGGTGCGAGAAAGTGGCTATGGGGGCTGGGGGCGGTGTAGTGTGTGTGCTTAACCCCTCAGTCCCGTCCAGCTCCTGGAGACCCCATGGACTGCAGCCCGCCTGGCTCCTCTGTCCATGGGATTCTCCAGGCAGGAACACTGGAGTGGGTGGCCATGCCCTCCTCCAGGGGATCTTCCTGACCCAGGGATGGAACCCACAGTCCTGTGTCTCCTGCAGTGGCAGGCAGGCTCTTTACCAGGTGAGCCATGAGCGGTCGAGGGGTGTAGCGGGAGGGGCATTTACTCCTCTGGCCGAGCTGTTAGAGCTCCATGGTTCCCTGTTTGAGCTCCTTGGTAGCAGGTATCTTTTTCATCTTCATTGCTCCACAGAGGACCTTGCCACAGCAATTATGTGTCAACCTGGGCAAAGTCACAACACCATCTTCTGCGTCTGGGAATCCATTGATTGGCCATCAGACTGGGCGTGCATGCCACCAGCTAAGGAGGTCAGAGCCAAGAGTCAGCTGAGGTGAAGCAGAGCGTGGAAGCCGAGACCCTAAGCACAGAGGGTCGGTGGCAGGCGGGGTGCTCACAGAGAAGCAGGAAGGTGTCTGAGCCAAGGCTGGGCAGGGACCAGCACGTGGCCTGGAGTTCCCAGCGGGCCCAGCGTGGAGTGTTGGGACTTTTGATGGAGCCAGGCAAGGGGGGATCTGGAGCAGGCAGCAGGGAAAGGAAGCTGATGCAGCCAGTATATTGAACGGGGCAAGAAGAGCCACGCCCAAGAAGGGAGGACCTCGGGCCTCCAGCTGCAACCCCCTAAAGACACCAAGCTCCCTGGCTTCAGCCCTTCACTCCTGCAGCCCCCATTGCCTCCTCAAACTGGACTAATGGAACATTCCAGAAGGAGAGGCTTGGACAAGAAAGAAGAGGAAGGGATGGTGGGGTGTGGGACCACAGCCACTGCAGGAACTGGTATCTCATGTGGTCCATGTCTGAGAACACGGACTTGAATCCAGCCTTTCCGGACCATCCGTGGCAGTCCCGGAGCCCTGAAGATGGCATTATCAAATTCCGAGGCCTCTGACAGCCCTGCCCGAACCAGCTCTCAGCACTTCTCTACCCTACCACACCCCCCCAACTCTGCTCCCTCACATCACTGCAGCCACCCTGGCCTCCTTGCTGCTCTCCAAACCAATTAAGACAGTCCCCCAGCCCCAGGACCTCTGCACGTGCTGATCTCTCTGTCTGGAATGTTTTACCTCGAATCCTCTCAGTCTTCCTTCCTCACTTGATTCAGCTCCAATTGCACCCTCTGAGGGAGGCCTTTCCTGAACCCTAACACCAGTTCTAAACTGCGAAAGTGAAAGTGTTAGTCACTCAGTTGTGTCCGACTCTGGGAGTCCATGGACTGTAGCCCGCCAGGCTCCTCTATCCACGGAATTCTACAGGCAGGAATACTGGAGTGGGCTGCCATTCCCTTCTCCAGGGCATCTTCCCCACCCAGGGATTGAACCTGGGTCCCCTCCATCGAAGGCAGATTGTTTACCATCTGAGCCACCAGGGAAGCCCATGAACTGTTCTCCCCGGACCTTATTTCCTTGATAGCAGGCATTGTTTCACTTCTGAAATGATACTCTTACTTGCTTGCTTGTTCACTGCCTCTCTTGCTAGACAGTGAACTTCGTGAAGGTGGGGACTTCATCCTTTTCACAGCTATCCACTCCCAGAACAAGGCCTGGCATACAGTAAGTACTCAGTAAATACCTGCAAGAATGAAATACTTTAATTCATCACCTTTCTGTTCTGTGTTAAGGCTGTTCCCACCTCCAAAAGGAAAAAGTCCTGACTCACTTCTCTTCCTTTCAAATCTTTACTTTACCAAACTCTTTTTTCTTATTCTAGAGTGGGAAAGATGATCTTAAAAAGATTTATTTCTGAAGAGCGGGGGAGGTCATGGTAAGCCTGATACTGACTTCCCTTAGGGAAGTTTTGCTTTTTCTTTTCTTTTCTTTTCTTGGCTACACTTCATGGTTTGTGAAATCTCAGTTCCCTGATCCTGCTGGCTCAGACGGTAAAGAATCTACCTACAGTTCGGGAGGCTCAGGTCCGATCCCTGGGTCGGGAAGACCCCCTGGAGGAGGAAACGGCAACCTGCCCCAGTATTCTTGCCTGGAGAAGTCCCATGGACGGAGAGGCGTGGCGGGCCACGGCCCACGGGATCGCATAGAGTCAGACACCACTGAGCGACTCACACTTTCACTTTTCAGTTCCCTGCTGCTGTGGTGCAGTCGCTCAGTCGCGTCCGACTCTGCAACCCCACGGACTGCAGCACACCAGGCCTCCCTGCCCCTCACCATCTCCCGGAGTCTGCCCAAGTCCATGTTCATTGCATCCGTGAGGCCGTCCAGCCATCTCATCCTCTGACGCCCTCTTCTCCTTCTGCCCTCACTCCTTCCCAGCATCAGGGACTTTTCCAATGAGTCATCTGTTCGCATCAGATTACCAAAATACTGGAGTTTCAGCTTCAGCATCAGTTCTTCCAGTGAATAGTCAGGGTTGATCTCCCTTAAGATTGACTGNTCCTCTGACGCCCTCTTCTCCTTCTGCCCTCACTCCTTCCCAGCATCAGGGACTTTTCCAATGAGTCATCTGTTCGCATCAGATTACCAAAATACTGGAGTTTCAGCTTCAGCATCAGTTCTTCCAGTGAATAGTCAGGGTTGATCTCCCTTAAGATTGACTGCTTTGAGCTCTTGGCTGTCCAGGGGATTCTCAGGAGTCTTCAGCACCGCAGTTGGAAGGCATCAACTCTTTGGCGTTGTACCTTCTTTACGGTGCAGCTCTCACAACCGTACGTGACCCCTGGGAAGACCACAGCCTTGACAGTGCAGACCTTTGCTAACAGTAACGTCTCCTTTCCAACACCCTGTCGAGGTCTGTCACCGCTTTCCTGACAAGAAACAATTGTTTTCTGATTTCATGACTGCAGTCACTGTCCGCAGTGATTTTGGAGCCCAAGAAGAGGAAATCTGCCACTGTTCCACCTTTTCCTCTTCTGTTTGCCATGAAGTGATGGGACTGGATGCCATGATCTTGGTTTTTCTAATTCTTAGTCTTAGGCCAGCTCTTTCACTCTGCTCCTTTACCCTCATCAAGAGGCTCTATAGTTCCTCTTCGCTTTCTGCCATCAGAGTGGCACCATCCGCATACCTGAGGTTGTTGATGTATCTCCTGCCTGTCTTGATTCTAGCTTGTAGCTCATCCAGCCCAGCATTTCTCACGATGTGCTCAGTGTATATGTTAAACAAACAGGGTGGCAGCAGACAGCCCTGTTGTACTCCTTTCTTGATCTTGATCTTGATCAGTTGTTCTATACATGGTTCTAACTCTTCCTTCTTGGCCCACATACAGGTTTCTCAGCAGACTCGTAAGATGGTCTGGTAGTTCCATCTCTTTAAGAGCTTTCCACAGTTTGTCATGATCCACACAGTCAAAGGCTTTAGCATAGTCGATGAAACAGAGATATATGTTTTTCTGAAATTCCCTTACCTTCTTAAACCCAGGTGCCCAGCAGTGAAAATGGCAATTCCTAAGCACTGGAGCACCAGGGAATTCCCAGAATAGTTTTGCTCTTAAAGGTGGGTTCCTAGGACTTCCCTGGTGGCCCGGCAATTAAGACTCTGTGATCTCAGTGTAGGGGGCTCAGTTTGCCCTCTGGTCAGAGGACTAGACTCCACACGCCACAGCTAAAGATTCCATGTGCTGCAACAAACACCCGGCATAGCCAAATACATAAATAAATTTTAAAGTAAAACAAACAAAAAAAAATGTTAAGTGGATTTCCCAAATGCTGATTGTGACCAGCCCCGGAAAACCCAGCATCATGCTGAATAGCGCGAGCCTGGAAGTGGGCTCCGAGCCAGGCTCCCGCTGTGGCCTCTGCCAGCCACGCTCTTCCCCTCACTGTGTGCATGAAGACCCCCAGCTAAGCCTTCAGATACTGGCTCTAATGTCCTCCTCTGTGAGAGGCCTTCCCCCGACCCTCCGCGATGCAACAGTCTCTGCCACGGAAGGCATGCTTGGTTCACAGAACTTCTCACATTTGTAATTGTTTGCTCCTTGGTGGGTTTCCTGCCTCTCACCCTGGACTGTTGGCCCCAGGAGGTCAGGGACCCTGCCTAGGCTGTGTCCCACTGCACACCCAGCACCCGGCCCACGGTGGGTGCTTGCTGAGCACATGCTGGAGGGTTAACGAAGAGACCCTCCCCAGAAGCCTCCAGCCTGCAGAGCCCATCTCACTGCCCCTCATCAAGGATCCACCTGAGCCCCTCTTACCCATCAGGGGGCCACACAGTCCGGCTGCCCCTTTCTTTCTCCTCACTGTCCCAGGAATTCTGCTGGAACACTGCCAGAGATGGGCAACTCCCTTCCCCAACCCTCGGCACGGCATGGCATTGTGGGGGGTGCCTGGATATCCACCTGAGCCCCTCTTACCCATCAGGGGGCCACACAGTCCGGCTGCCCCTTTCTTTCTCCTCACTGTCCCAGGAATTCTGCTGGAACACTGCCAGAGATGGGCAACTCCCTTCCCCAACCCTCGGCACGGCATGGCATTGTGGGGGGTGCCTGGAGGGCCCTCCTGCTCACTAGAAGGGCTTCTCTCAGCCATGGCAGGGCTGGAACGGAAACTGTCCCCTGCTGCTGTAACAAAGCTTCCAGTTGAAGGTCATAACCCTCCCTGTTAAGACCTCAAAAGGCACAGGCCCTGGTTCTCGGAGTCATCAACCCTTTTCCCCAATCCCCACCCTCACCCTCACACCCACGCAGAGCCATCCTGAAGTCCCCACTGCCCCCAGCGTGAGCACAGCCCCTCACCTGGCATTCCAGGTGCTTCCTGATCCTCCCCCCCAGCCCTACTCACCTGGCTGCTCAGCATGCCACGGTAACGGGCCCTTTCTCAGCCCCAAGGTTCTGCCTGAGCTGAGTCTCGTTCAGGACATCCTCCGGGCAGGGGCAAAACTGGCCTCTCCCATCCCTGTGCTCCACACATCTCTGTACACCTCAGCCCAAAAGCAGTAACAAACCTATGCTGAGCTTCCCAAGAGCTCTGCGCGTTCTGAGTACTTTGCACTAACTCATTTAATCCTCACAACAAGCTCACAGTAGGCACTAGTCACTCATTCATTCATTCAGGGAATTTGTTGTTGTTCAGTCGCTCAGTCGTGTACGACTCTTTGCGACCCCATGGACTGCAGCACACTGGGCCTCCCTGTCCATCACCAGCTCCTGGAGTTTACTCAAACTCATGTCCACTGAGTTGGTGATGCCATCCAACCATCTCATCCTCTGTCGTCCCCTTCTCCTCCTGCCTTCAGTCTTTCTCAGCATCAGGATCTTTTCCAATGAGTCAGCTCTTTGCATCAGGTGAAATAGTTATGTATTTATTGTGGACCATGCTGTTCTAGGTGTTGGGGACACAGCAAAGAACAGGTCTCACAAAATTCCCTGCCCTCTGCAGGTTACATTCTGGGCAACTAAAATAAAATATAGGATTATGGGACCTCCCTGATGGTCCAGTGGCTAAAGCTCCCATTGCAGGGGGCCCGGATTCAATCCTTGGTCAAGGAACTAGATCCCACATGCCAAAACAGAGTTTGCATGCTGCAACTAAAGATTGTGTGCCGCAATGAGGAGCAGAGGTCTCAGGCTGCAACTCAGACTTGGTGCAGCCAAATATATAACATAATGTACAATTTTATATATAATATATGGTTAAATACATGAATATTTAATTAAATACTGAAGGAGGGCACAAGAACCCACTCCGATATTCTTGCCTGGAGAATCCGCATGGACGGAGGAGCCCGGCAGGCTGCAGTCCACGGGGTCGCACAGAACCAGACACGAATGAGCGCACACATGCATATGTTAAAGTAAAATGCAGGGTTACTGAACAGTGATTAGAGCCACATGGGGAAATAAAGCAAGCAGGGGGAACGCGAAGGCTTGGGTGGATGGGGGTTGTCCTTTACATGCTGGAGTCAGATAAGATGACATTTAAGCAGAGACCAGAGGAAGGTCAGAAAGCGAGGCAGGCTCGCATCTGGGAAAGAACATTCTAGCCGGAGAGAACAGCCAGGGGAATGCACCAGGACAGGTCTTTCCTCGGTGTCCGCAGACCGCAGACCGAGCGAAGGGACGGTGAGAGGAGATGAGCCTTCGAGGTGAGGGGGGGCCATATGGCAGGGCCCGTTCCCACTGATTGAGACAGGGAGGCACAAGAAGGGCACTGGAAGTAAGCTGTCTGGAGCCCGTGTGCACGCAGAAAGAGCAGGGAAGTGAGCGAAAGTGCTGCCTCTGAGCAGAGTGCGGGTGGGGAGGGAGACGTGATTGGGTTCCAAATAAATCTTCAGTCTTTCCCAGCATCAGGGTCTTTTTCAGTGAGTCAGTTCTTTGCATCAGGTGGCCAAAGTATTGGAACTTCAGCTTCAGTATCAGTCATCAATGTATCAATGCATATTTAGCATCAATGCATATTCAGGAATGATTTACCTGGGGATTGACTGGTTTGATCTCCTTGCTGTCCAAGGGACTCTCAAGAGTCTTCTCCAGCACTACAATTCAAAAGCATCAATTCTTTGGCACTCTTTATGGTACAACTTTCACATCCATACATGATTACTGGAAAAATCATAGCTTTGACAATACTGACCTTTGTCAGTAATGTCTCTGCTTTTTAATATGGTGTCTAGGTTGGTCATAGTTTTTCTTTGAAGGAGCAAGACTCTTAATTTCATGGCTGCAATAACCATCTGCAGTAATTTTGGAGCCCAAGGAAAATAAGATCTGTCACTGTTTCCCTATCTATTTGTCATGAAATGATGGGACCAGATGCAATGATCTTAGTTTTTTGAATGTTGAGTTTTAAGCCAGCTTTTTCAATCTCCTCTTTCACTTTCATCAGGAGGCTCTTTAATTCTTCTTCACTTTCTACCATAAGGGTGGTGTGATCTGCATATCTAAAGTCATTGATATTTCTCCCGGCAATCTTGATTCCAGCTTGTGCTTCATCCAGCCCAGCATTTCTCATTAGTACTCTGCATATAACTGAAATAAGTTGGGTGACAATATACAACTATACAACCTTGATGTACTCCTTTCCCAGTTTGGAACCACTCTGTTATTCCATGTCTGGTTCTAATGGTTGCTTCTTGACCTGCATATAGATTTCTCCGGAGGCAGGAAAGGTGGTCTGGTATTCCCATCTCTTTAAGAATTTTCCAGTTTGTTGTGATCCACACAGTCAAAGGCTTTAGCATAGTCAATGAAGCAGAAGTAGAAATTTTTCTGGAATTCTTTTACTCTTTTCCTATGATCCAATGGATGTTGAAAATTTGGTCTCTGATTCCTTTGCCTTTTCTAAATCCAGCTTGAACATCTGGAAGTTATCAGTTCATATACTGTTGAAGGCTAACTTGGAGAATTTTGAGCATTATTTTGCTAGCATGTGAGATGAGTGCAGTTGTGCAGTAATTTGAACATTCTTTGGCATTGCCTTTCTTTGGGATTCTTCCAGTAGGCCACTGCTGAGGTTCCCAAATTTGCTGGCATATTGAGTGCAGCACTTTCACAGCATCATCTTTTAGGATTTGAAATAGCTTAGCTGGAATTCCATTGCTTCCACTAGCTTTGTTGATAGTGATGTTTCCTAAGGGTCACTTGACTTCATACTCCTCATGTCTGGCTCTAGGTGAGTGATCACACCTTCGTGGTTATCTGGGTCATTAAAATCTTTCTTGTATTGTTCTTCTGTGTATTCTTGCCACCTCTTCTTAATATCTCTGCTTCTGTTAGGTCCATACCATTTCTGTGCTTTACTCTGCCCATCTTGGCATGAAATGTTCCCTTGCTATCTCGAATTTTCGTGATGAGATCTCTAGTCTTTCCCATTCTGTTTGTTTTCCTCTATTTCTTTGCATTGATCACTGAGGAAGGCCTTCTTATCTCTCTTGTTATTCTTTGGAACTCTGCATTCAGATGGGTATATCTTTCCTTTTCTCCTTTGCCTTTCGTGTCTCTTCTTTTCTCAGCTATTTGTAAGGCTTCCTCAGACAACCATTTTGCCTTTTTGCATTTCTTTTTCTTGGAGATGTTTTTGATCACCACCTCCTGTACAATTTTACAAACCTACATCCATAGCTCTTCAGGCACTCACTCTGTCAGATCTAATCCTTTGAATCTATTGTTCACTCCCACTGTATAATCTTAAGGGATTTGATTTATATCGTACCTGAATGGTCTAATGGTTTTCCCTGGTTTCTTCAACTTAAGGCTGAATTTTGCAATAAGGAATTCATGATCTGAGTCACAGTCAGCTCTCGTTCTTGTTTTTGCTGACTGTATAGAGCTTCTCTATCTTCAGCTGCAAAGAATATAATCAATCTGATTTCGTTGTTGACCATATGGTGATATCCATGTGTAGAGTCATCTCTTGGGTTGTTGGAAGAGGGTGTTTGCTATGACTAGTGTGTTCTCTTGGCAAAATTCTGTTAGCCTTTGTCCTGCTTCATTTTTTACTCCAAGGCCAAACTTGCCTGTTACTCCAGGTATCTCTTGACTTCCTACTTTTATGTTCTACTTCCCTGTGATGAAGAGTACATCTTTTTTTTTTGATGTTAGCTCCAGAAGGTCTTTTCGTCTTCATGGAATCATTCAACTTCAGCTTCTTCTGCATTAGTGGTTGAGGCATAGACTTGGATTGCTGTTATGTTGAATGGGTTTCCTTGGAAACAAACAGAGATCATTTTGTCATTTTTGAGATTACACCCAAGTACTGTTTTTTGGGCTCTTTTATTTACTGTGAGGGCTACTCCATTTCTTCTAAGGGATTCTTGCCCAAGGTAGTACATATAATGGTTATCTGAATTAAATTCNTTGGATTGCTGTTATGTTGAATGGGTTTCCTTGGAAACAAACAGAGATCATTTTGTCATTTTTGAGATTACACCCAAGTACTGTTTTTTGGGCTCTTTTATTTACTGTGAGGGCTACTCCATTTCTTCTAAGGGATTCTTGCCCAAGGTAGTACATATAATGGTTATCTGAATTAAATTCGCCCATTCCTGTCCATTTTAATTCACTGATTCTTAAAATGTTGATGTTCACTCTTGCCATCTCCTGTTTGACCAGGTCAAATTTGCCTTGATTCATGGACCTAACATTCAAGGTTCCAATGCTATGTTCTTTACAGCATTGGACTTTACATCCATCAACAGTCACATCCACAACTGGGTGTTGTTTTTGCTTTGACTTCGTCTTGTCATTCTTTCTGAAGTTATTTCTCCACTGTCTCCAGTAGCATATTGGGCACCTACTGACCTGGGGAGTTCATCTTTCAGTGTCATATTGTCTTGCCTTTTCATGCTGTTTATGGGGTTCTCAAGGCAAGAATACTGAAGTGGTTTGCCATACCCTTTTCCAGTGGACCATGTTTTGCCAGAACTCTCCACCATGACCCACCCACCTTGGGTGGCCCTACACGGCATGGCTCATAGTTTCATTGAATAAGACAAGGCTGTGATCCAAGTTATCAGTTTGGTTAGTTTTTTATAATTTTTGTTTCCATTCTCTCTGCCCTATGAAGGATAAGAATAGGAGGCTTATAGAAGCTTCCTGATGGGAAGGACTGGCTATGGGGGAATCAGGGTCTTGCTCTGGTGGGCAGAGCCATGCTCAGTAAATATTTAATCCAATTTTCTGTTGATGGGTTGGGCTGTATTCCCTCCTTGTAGTTTGGCCTGATGCCAAACTGTGGTTGGGATAATGGTAGTTATGGCAACCTCCTTCAAAAAGACTTACGCCAGCATGCTGGACTGTTATATTCAGTGCCCTTGACCCCACAGAAGGCCACTATCAATCCACACCTCCACCAGAGACTGCTGGACACTCACAGGCAAGGCTGGCTCAGTCTCTTGTGGGGTCACTGCCCCTTTCTCCTGGTCCTGGTGATCACAAGGTTTGTTTATGCCCCTCAAGAGCCTATTTTCCCAGTCCTGTGGAAGTTCTGTAATCAGGTCTACTGGGCTTCAAAGTCAGTTTTCCCTGGGGTTCTCTGTCTCTCTGCTGGATCCCTAGGTTGGGAAATCTGTGGTGGGCCTTAGAACGTTTGCAACAGTATGAGATGAGACTAGATTAGAACTGGATGTAGATAGGACATACCCAACATTCTTAGCAGTAGGATCAGCATTATTTCATTTTAATCCCAAAACCTATTAATCTTTGATTTTACTACCAGAACTTTCCTCTCATTCCTCCTTTCCTACTCAATGCTTAGAGTTCAGTCTTGGCTTGCATTAATTAATTAATCCCAGGCCTATATCAATACTGTTATATTAAGGATTTTTGAATGTGGCTTAAATTTTTTTCTTTCAATAGTTAGATTTTAGGCAGAAAGTCCTTCCTAAGGAAAACATATATTGAGCAGTTTTGGATGTAAGGGCATTAAAGTGACTTGACATGTTAATAAAAAGCGTTTGTTCTACAGGGATTATCAAAGAACAGTCTTATTTAAAGTCTGAGCCATTTAGTAGGTACAGCTCTTCTTAAAAACAGAAGTTTCTCTATTTCCACTTTGGTATTTTTTGTTTGTTTGTTTTGTTTTTGGAATATGTACATGCTGCTGCTACTGCTGCTGCTGCTGCTAAGCTGCTTCAGTCGTGTCCGACTCTGTGCGACCCCATAGATGGCAGCCCACTAGCCCACTAGGCTCCCCTGTCCCTGGGATTCTCCAGGCAAGAATACTGGAGTGGGCTGCCATTTCCTTTTCCAATGCATGAAAGTGAAAAGTGAAAGTGAAGTCTCTCAGTTGTGTCCGACTCTTAGCGATCCCATGGACTGCAGCCTACCAGGCTCCTCCATCCATGGGATTTTCCAGGCAAGAGTACTGGAGTGGGTTACCATTGCCTTCTCCGGGAGTATGTACATATCTAGACTAAATAGTTCAGAGCTTATAGAGGTGTGGAGACATGGCATTTATTAAGGATTAAAATAGTCTTTTAATGTATTGCTTTGGAAGTGAGTAGGTCCAAAGGCATACTCTGGGACATGTAAATAGTACTTATTGTTCACTTTCCTGTATTCACTTAAAACTTTGGCATCTGTATCACAGGCTTTCCTTCCATCTCAGTCTCTGCCATTGTTCTCCCTGGCTTCGGTAGACACATGGAAGGAACAGCTAAGAGCATGGCTTTTTGCTTTAGGGCCCTCTTCATCTGCAGTCACCATCTCTTCCTTTGTAACTGAGCCACTGGCTCCCATGAATATACCACTGACCTTAAGTAGGAGAATAAACACCTTAACCCATGGGCTCTTTAACTTAAATATACTACTCTGTCTCGCAGTTTCTTCTTTCCCCAGTGAAGTTATTCACTACGTCTGATCATTCTTTAACCTCATCTGCAACTTCAGTCTGTGGACTGCATATTTCTTCCAATCCATCAGCCTTTGTGTTTCCTCTTTAATCCATCAGCCACTGTCTTGCCTCTCTCTCTTCCACGTTCCATACATTAAGTTCCTTTCCACATCTAACATTTTGTTTCAACTATTTGGCAAAACTCAATTAAAATGAATGTTTTACCCATGTCTTTTGCACCTACATCTGAACAGTATGGCACTCTGGGCGAGTGTCGTACAACAGGCTGCTTGGTTCCCCATCCACCCAGTCCATCTTTTACAATGATTTCAAATGAACTGTCAACACTGCAGGCCACATTTCTCAGGTCAAGGGCACTCCAAGGACAGTCAGTAGTGGGAGGGATTGATCTTAGCTAGAAGAAGAAACAGCTCCTCTTGTTATAATAGGAAGCATGGTGCTAGGATGGATGAAGCTGTAACTGTGTGTGTAAACTGACAGAGTGAAAATGAAATATATAGAAGGATAACCATCCCATAAATAATGTATAAACATCAGCCAAACCATGGATTATTTTTATGTCAGATTAGTCTTTTCTATGAAGAAAGATTGTTAACTTTATTTTCTGTTATAAATCATTCTCCATAATAAGTGAATTGAGAAATTTTTGTTCAAATTTCTAGTAAAGAAAATTTGCTGAAACATAGCTTCCAGTCACAAAGCTGTATTTGACAAATGGGAGATAACACCAGCAGGTAAACTCAGCTGCAACATTAAGTCTTAGGAGCCAAGCATTTCCCTTCCACTTCATCTTTCAATGGATTATCCTAAAGCATCATTTTGATCATATCACTTTTCTTCTATAAACCTTCCAGAGATCCGATTGCCCACTCTGTTATGTCTCAAAATAACAAAACATGATTTTCAAAGCCACTTATATTTGATTCCACTCAACCTGTTCAGTATTATAACTTACTGTATGTAGCCTTAGTTTTAATCCTTCTGGCCCAGTTCATTACCTGTCTCCTTATTCCCTCTCCCTACATCTCTGTTTATGAATCTGCTGGCCAGTTTGACTTGGAAACAACCACAAACTGGGAAATATAGGTAGAGAGGGAATTTACCCATACAGAACCAGCTAATCCATCGTCATGAGGCAGAATCAGCCCCTGACCTTAGATATGAAATTTGGAGAGAGGAGCATGGATCAGGTCAAGGAGAGAACATGAGTATGGCTGAGATGGACTCACAGAGCTAAATTCCAGGAAGGTCATCGAGATTGGTCATGATAAAAATTCAAGTTGTTAATTATCATACATTTTCCTGTGATTATTCCCTTTGGGTTTTGGGAGGGAACAATTCTCATGTCAGGTTGGAGGGCAAAAGATACCAAATCCTCAACCCATAAATTGAAAATGCCATGGTCCATTTCTCAGTTGTTAATAGAGAAAAGTTTGAAAATGAACTGCTAATACATCTTCCTCCTTGCCCCACCTCCTTTCCCTTCATTCCCATTCTCAGACTTAAAAACAAACAAAAAACCTTTCAAGCTAAAGTGCAGAAGTTCTGGTGATGAAACAAGAAGGGTTAAATATTAGCATGGAGGCTCAGCACCCTTTATTTGAGTTTCTGAGGGGTGTTCTTTGTAAAGAAGAGCATGATGGAATCTCAGTTTGGAGGTTGCGTTCCTATTCTGCTGTTAGCAGCCTTACAGAGAGGATGGGTAGAGGTATGAGCGGCAGAGTGAGTGCACCCGTCAACGCCAGCTCTCCCGAGGACACAGGAGAGGCGTGGCAGCACCGCTGAACTCATACACTGCCCTCACAGAAGACATGGAAGGGCTAATGGGGGCCTAGTGAACCCCAAAGGGGCCAGAATTCAGGAAGAAAAGACTGCTGATTGATCTGTTTTTATTGCAGAAACGCAGACACCTCTGTGGAGCTTTGTCTGCAGAGATAGGAACCTAGAGGCTGGAAGCCCTGGAGAGGAACAGGATTTGAGTGTTCAGGGGCAAGGGCCTGGCAACAACAGAAAGACTAAAAGAGTACTGCAATGATATCCTGAAGGTAACACTCTGGGCTGAGTAGGATAAAGGCAAAGCAAAGAAAACCCTGAGAGGGACAGGGTTTTTGTCTCTGAACTGAAGCTATGTTCTGGTTTTGCAGGGCTCAAACCCTGGTGGGCAAAGCGATAGAACTCAGCTGGGCATGGGGATTCGAGGGTAGAAGACGGCAGCCAGAAGTGAATGGGATGCATGACTGACACCACAGAGGTATATGTGCATGTCAGCGGTGGCCAGGATAGAAGAGTGCAACTGTTAGGGTGACCCCAGCTGCTTGACGGCCAATATCTCCTCCAGTTTTGGTCAAGCCCCTATGTAGTGATCATAGAAACACATATTATTTCAGGGGGCAAGATTGGGCAGGAAACATTCTGAACTAATTCTGTTTAACAAGGGACGTCTGAGTTTAAACTGTCTGTTTTCTACCGTGTAGAAAAATGAGAACTTGAAAGTCAAATTGTTAGACTGAAAAAAAATTACTTCTGTAAAAATGAATATGTAACTTTAAAGGTGAATATAATATATATTGTAAGAAACAGGCGAAGAGCAACATAAATGTAACTTACCTTTGGGAACAGGTCCAGAAGCATAATATGCATTGAACTCAATGGACCCACACTTAGGATTTGATTTATGAAAAACACAAATTATTCAGAAGCCCAAGAGATATCTTTATTTTGAACACCTAAACATTCTGAGAGTGCTTGAATGGTCCATTAGATCTTGAAAGGGCAGAAAGGGCTCAGTTGAATTCCAACCTTCCTGCCACTGATAGTAGAACATAGATTGCACTCATATGTCTGATATGGTTATGATTGAACAGAAGGAAATCCTGGCTAGAGGTAGAGTGAAATTAAAGGGGCTGGAGTCAACTTTAGGTTCAGGATTCAGGTCCTAGGCTAGCTTCACCAATAACCTGAAACTGTTGAGAAGTTTCTCTTTTCTTACCTGTAAGATGAAAGGAGTTGATCCGTGGTGTTTCTCTGATTTTAGGTGTTTAGGAGTGATAGGCGGGGAAGGCAATGGCACCCCCACCCCAGTACTCTTGCCTGGAAAATCCAATGGACGGAGTAGCCTGGTGGGCTGCAGTCCATGGGGTCGCTAACAGTCGGACAGACTGAGCGACTTCACTTTCACTTTTCTCTTTCATGCATTGGAGAAGGAAATGGCAACCCACTCCAGTATTCTTGCCTGGAGAATCCCAGGGATGGGGGAGCCTGGTGGGCTGCCATCTATGGGGTCACACAGAGTCGGACACGACTGAAGTGACTTAGCAGCAGCAGCANCAACCCACTCCAGTATTCTTGCCTGGAGAATCCCAGGGATGGGGGAGCCTGGTGGGCTGCCGTCTATGGGGTCACACAGAGTCGGACACGACTGAAGTGACTTAGCAGCAGCAGCAGCAGGAGTGATAGGAGTCAGTGTGTGTAGCAGCAGACATGAAGGTATAAGCTTTACTTTTCAATAAATAAAAGTCATGAATGGGACTGACCTTATTTCCTGTTCTCCCTTTGGGGCTCCAGGTAAACAGAAATAGAAAAACTCTGAGACCCTTCCTGCTACCTTTTTCCCTGACCTCTGGTCCCACAAACAGCTGAGATTTAGAATATTTTAAAAACCACCTCAAACTGGAACTAATCCCTAGTTGATTTCAGGGCCCTCTCTTCGTGATTTCTCTTGGATGAGAAAACAGTGGGTAGCACAGAGCTGACTATTGGTTTCTAATTTTAGACAGTCTTAGAGGAAGGCACTTCAGCACACAGTGTTCATTCAACAGGTCATTCCTTCCTTATGTGGAAAACCTCTCCCCCTCTTATCTGGATCCTCAACACTCTCCGTCCATTTCTAACTTCCTCACATAAGTGATGTGCTAATGGGCTTAGTGCTACATGAAACTTTTCTGACAATGTATATGGTAAACTATGCAGAGTAAACTCAGGGGCTTGTTGACTTTGATAGCAGAGTTCAAAAAAAGAGACCCTTCCTGCTGCTTTATAAGCACCTACCTGTGTAAACAGACACTCTGGTGAAGAGCACACCCAACAGAGGCGGTAAAGATGGACCAAGTAACCCCTTGACCCGAGAAAAGAGAAACAAATGAATTCAAAGGTGAACTAAATCTTGGAAATAAATGACTGAAAGCAGCCAGGATGATACCCAGCACCCGGCCCACGGTGGGTGCTTGCTGAGCACATGCTGGAGGGTTAACGAAGAGACCCTCCCCGGAAGCCTCCAGCCTGCAGAGCCCACCTCACTGCCCCTCACCAAGGATCCACCTGAGCCCCTCTTACCCATCAGGGGGCCACACAGTCCGGCTGCCCCTTTATTTCTCCCCACTGTCCCAGGAATTCTGCTGGGACACTGCCAGAGATGGGCAACTCCCTTCCCCAACCCTCGGCATGGCATGGGATTGTGGGGGGTGCCTGGGGGGCCCTCCTGCTCACTAGAAGGGCTTCTCTCAGCCATGGCAGGGCTGGAACGGAAACTGTCCCCTGCTGCTGTAACAAAGCTTCCAGTTGAAGGTCATAACCCTCCCTGTTAAGACCTCAAAAGGCACAGGCCCTGGTTCTCGGAGTCATCAACCCTTTTCCCCAATCCCCACCCCCAACCTCACACCCACGCAGAGCCATCCTGAAGTCCCCACTGCCCCCAGCGTGAGCACAGCCCCTCACCTGGCATTCCAGGTGCTTCCTGATCCTCCCCCCCAAGCCCTACTCACCTGGCTGCTCAGCATCCCACAGTAACGGGCCCTTTCTCAGCCCCAAGGGTCTGCCTGAGCTGAGTCTCGTTCAGGACATCCTCCGGGCAGGGGCGAAACTGGCCTCTCCCATCCCTGTGCTCCACACATCTCTGTACACCTCAGCCCGAAAGCAGTAACAAACCTATGCTGAGCTTCCCAAGAGCTCTGCGTGTTCTGAGTACTTTGCACTAACTCATTTAATCCTCACAACAAGCTCACAGTAGGCACTAGTCACTCATTCATTCATTCAGGGAATTTGTTGTTGTTCAGTCGCTCAGTCGTGTATGACTCTTTGCGACCCCATGGACTGCAGCACACTGGGCCTCCCTGTCCATCACCAACTCCTGGAGTTTACTCAAACTCATGTCCACTGAGTTGGTGATGCCATCCAACCATCTCATCCTCTGTCGTCCCCTTCTCCTCCTGCCTTCAATCTTTCTCAGCATCAGGGTCTTTTCCAATGAGTCAGCTCTTTGCATCACGTGAAATAGTTATGTATTTATTGTGGACCATGCTGTTCTAGGTGTTGGGGACACAGCAAAGAACAGATCTCACAAAATTCCCTGCCCTCTGCAGGTTACATTCTGGGCAACTAAAATAAAATATAGGATTATGGGACTTCCCTGATGGTCCAGTGGCTAAAGCTCCCATTGCAGGGGCCCCAGATTCAATCCTTGGTCAAGGAACTAGATCCCACGTGCCAAAACAGAGTTTGCATGCTGCAACTAAAGATTGTGTGCCGCAATGAGGATCAGAGGTCTCAGGCTGCAACTCAGACTTGGTGCAGCCAAATATATAACATAACGTACAATTTTATATATAATATATGGTTAAATACATGAATATTTAATTAAATACTGAAGGAGGGCACAAGAACCCACTCCGGTATTCTTGCCTGGAGAATCCGCATGGACGGAGGAGCCCGGCAGGCTGCAGTCCACGGGGTCGCACAGAACCAGACACGACTGAGCGCACACATGCATATGTTAAAGTAAAATGCAGGGTTACTGAACAGTGATTAGAGCCACATGGGGAAATAAAGCAAGCAGGGGGAACACGAAGGCTTGGGTGGATGGGGGTTGTCCTTTACATGTTGGAGTCAGATAAGATGACATTTAAGCAGAGACCAGAGGAAGGTCAGAAAGGCGGGCTCGCATCTGGGAAAGAACATTCTAGCCGGAGAGAACAGCCAGGGGAATGCACCAGGACAGGTCTTTCCTCGGTGTCCGCAGACCGAGCGAAGGGAGGGTGAGAGGAGATGAGCCTTCGAGGTGAGGGGGGGCCATATGGCAGGGCCCGTTCCCACTGATTGAGACGGGGAGGCACAAGAAGGGCACTGGAAGTAAGCTGTCTGGAGCCCGTGTGCACGCAGAAAGAGCAGGGAAGCGAGCGAAAGTGCTGCCTCTGAGCAGAGTGCGGGTGGGGAGGGAGACGTGATTGGGTTCCAAATAAATCTGAAGGCAGAGCCAACCGGACTTCCAGACAACGGTCAAAGGTCGGATGTGGGGATGAGGGGAAGAGAAGTCGCCTGTCTCTGAAGTTTTGATCAGAGCCCCTGGAAGGATAGAAGTGCCAACCCCTTTCAAATGAGGAAAGGAAGGCACAGCGAGACAGGTGATCTTCCTGAGCTCCCGGCCTGGGCTGGAATTTGAATCCTGAGCTCTGGCTTTGGAGACGTTGCGCTCCCTAACCCTCTGTGGTGTCCAGCAAACACTGAACTTTGTGATGAAAGAGTTTTCGAAAGAAAGAGATCGATAGTCAGTGCCTGGGTTGGAAATGTGATTGCTTCTAGGATTGGCCCTGGAGATGGGAATGGCAACCCACTCCAGTATTCTTGCCTGGAGAATTCCTTGGACAGAGGAGCCAATAGTCTATAGGGTTGTAAAGAGGCAGACACAGCTGAGTGACCAGCACTTCCCAGCACTGGAGCACCCAGATTTGGACTTCCCAAATTGCTGAATTTCCCAGAAGGCTCATCACCCAGGCCTAGCTGCCTTTGTAGTTTCACTGGGATGGCATTGGCCGTGCCAGCCTATGTAAGCCAGCCTGCTTCCTGCAATGCCCTAGGCACAGGGACAGCACCTGGGGATGCTGGGCACACAGGCGGTTTCCTCACTTCCATCCCACTCAGGGTGCCATCACCATGGAGACACCCCACCAGGTCTTTGCAATATTTGGGTAACACAGGTTGGAAGAGCTCCTCCTCGTTGTGGAGGCCAGGCCCAGGCGTGCTGGGGCGTGGGCCAGGGGTGGGGCCTGGGGGATTCTGGGGCTCAGCCCGACACCCCAGCAGAGAGCAGACCTGCTCCTCTTGAGCGCCCACCAGGAGTCCAGCACCCCTTTATCTCAGTAGGCCCTCCCTCCACCCCATAAAGAAGGACTGCCAATCCTGATTTGCAGATGGGGAAACTTGGGCTCAGCGAGCCCAGGTGGAACAACCAAGAAATGGCAGCTAGTCTGAGTCCCAAAGCCTGCATCTTCTCCCAGTCACAGGCCTCTCACCTCACCCAGCACATGAGGCCCTGGCAAGTGATTTCCTCTCCCTGGCCTCAGTGTTCTGTGAAAATGGGAGCGTAACCATGCCTTCCTCACCAGCTGCCACGAAGCCAGAGTGACCGTGTGTGGGAGCCAGGGATCTGCGTTCACCACGCCGCCTAGGGGTTTCTGAGGCTCGCTCCTGTGTGGGCACTGCTGTTTCAGGGCACCAGCCTGCGTCACCTCTCGGCTCTGAATCCTTCCATGGCTCTCCACCGTCTTCTGGAAAAGCCCAGCAGCTCTGGAGTGATCTGAACTGATAGGAGGCTATTCACAGATAATCTTCACTATTTGCACTTTCTTTGCGTATCCATACATTTTGGTGTAGAAACATCAGTGTGTTTGTTTCTAGAAGACCCCTCCCACTGGATGTGTTGTGTAAATACAAGGTATATTTCCCTTTTTTAAATCTGAAAAGCTCGGATTTCTGAAACCTCTTACCCCAGCAATTTGAGATAAGGGATTGTGAACCCCTGATACCCTAAAGCCCTTGCTATTTTTCCAGGCACTAGACTGAGCGCTCTGCCCATATTTGATCCTGACAGTAACCTAAGCAGCCACTTTATTATTAAGTTCATTTGATAGAAGAGGACACTGAAGCTCCAGACTGTGCAGCAGCTGGCCAGGTTCATGTATGACGACCAACCTCTGAATGGCAGACCACCGCTCAGAGCTGCGAACGCAGTCAACACGTGCCACCATCTTCTCCTGCCCTCTGCGAGGTCGGCCAGCCTGGCTGGGGCAGGACACACCAGATGGAGGCCTGAGTCACTGGCACAGCCCCTCCACAGCCTCTCATCTGACCGGGGAAACAGGTCTGGCACCTCACATCAGTCAGGGCCACTAGGGAAGGGCTTCAAATACTGGTTAGAGCCCTTGAACTTTATCCAGAAGGCCATGGGGAGCCATGGAAAGATGCAGAGCTTGAGAGTGACACAATCAGGTCAATGCCCTGAAAGAGCGGTGCCCAAGCGTGCGTGGGCACCAGAGGGCTTCTTAGACAACTGGGCCCCACCCCTGAGCTTCTGATTCCCTAGGTCTGGGGTGGGGCCTGGGAATTTTCATTTCCAACCAGTTCCCAGGTGCTGCTTGTGGTATGGGGTCCCGTGCTGAGAGCTGCTTCTTTAGAGCAGCACAGCAGTGTGGAGTGCCTGAGTATTTGCTGGAAGTAGGGCTGCCACGCTGGTAGCTTGATCCTCGCAGCTCACAGATTACGAAGCCCTGAGACTCAGTGGGCAGAGATGGCCTGCACAGTCCACACAGCCATTCCGTGCTGGGGCAGGAACTCCACCCTGGGGGCTTAGGGCTTCCAAGTGAGCTCCCCTACACTTCGGATCTGAGATGGGGCCAAAGGTGGGGCTCTCGGAGGGCAGGACAGGGTGCTCGGTCCTCGGTGAGCGCCACAGTCACCCAGTCCATGAGTCAAGCCAACAGGTGTGGGCGTTGCTGCGTCCCTGGGCTCCAGACCCTCTCACCCACTCCACCAGTGGACCCCCAGCTGCAATGAGTCTGCCCCAGCTCCTTGCCACGGCAGCAAGGCCGTGAGCAGATTCAGCCAGGCTGGGCTGTAGCTGCTGCCGAGCGCATCTCCTGATGAGACCCCCTTCCCTGGAGAAACCCCTGACCCTGCCTTGAAGTCCCCGAATGGCTGCTTCAAGAAAATCCAGGCATTTCCCTCATGGCCCTGTTCTCTGGCAGGTTCTTGCCATCAGCACCTCTTGGAGGGACTCCACCCTGCACGCTCAGGAAGGGCCCTGGGGGACTAGTGGCTGTCCTCTCTCAGCTCCCAGCAAGGCTCACAGTCCCAGTCCCCTTCCTGGCTGAGTGACCCTGAGCCCTGTTTGCAGACTGCCCACCTCAGAGGCCGTAGGTGGGTGAGATGCCATATTATCAGGAAAACCACTATTTCCTGAGCACTCTGTACCAGTCCTGTAGTCAGGCATCGGTTAGGCACCCTCTCATCAGCAGGATGGATGATCTGCTGATCTGCTTATCTCCCTAGACAGGCCTGGGGGCCCCTCACCACCGCCTACCATGGCCACGCTCACACAGCCCTTATGTACTTTACTTTTTAGGAGAGAAAATGAAGCAAGTAAGGCAGATTGTTCAGGGTTAAACAGGAGTGAGGGGGTGCTTGACGGCAATATGGTTTTCTGAACTTTGCTGAATGCTTGAGCTATTTTCTGATACAATCACACTAGCTTGGAAGGCAGGAGGAGGTCTGAAAAGCTGGGTCAGGAGCTGGCCAAGCTCCTCCTCATCCAGCTGTGATGGTGAAGGCAGGAGGCTCTGGCTCACTGAGAAATGCTGGGGTGTTCTGGATGTTTCTGAAACTCTGAAGTCCCCTCTCTCCTTGCCCAGCTTCTGGCAAGGGTGTGCATGGGGTGAGCCCCTCAAATAGCAGGGTGAACCAGGGTGCCTGAGGGGTCACCCATCGCATCCCATCCTCAGACCCTAGAGCGCATGGGTAATGCCGGGATCTGAAGCCTCTCCTGGAGCCCTTGTGATCCCGGTTCCAGCCCAGCTCCCAACACCCCGCCTCCCATGGCCATGGTGTGAGCCTTTGGGCCCCCGGCCCACAGAGGCAGCAAGTCCCCAAGCTCTGGGCCTGGTGGAAAGCACCTCGGCTGTAGAACTGGGCTGACTCCACTTGTGCTGTTGCTAAGATCTGTGCTGATCATTCTGGACCTTGTGGGGTTTTTTCCTCTGGTTTCATGTTCTGACGGGAATTGTGCAAATCTGGAGTGAGTTCCTAGCCGCCACAGCATTCCAGAGGGTGTGACGCCGCCCNGGAAAGCACCTCGGCTGTAGAACTGGGCTGACTCCACTTGTGCTGTTGCTAAGATCTGTGCTGATCATTCTGGACCTTGTGGGGTTTTTTCCTCTGGTTTCATGTTCTGACGGGAATTGTGCAAATCTGGAGCGAGTTCCTAGCCGCCACAGCATTCCAGAGGGTGTGACGCCGCCCTGAGTTCCTCCTTGGCCCCAGACCCCGCGTCCACACCCTCCCCAGCTGCTGAGAGGAGGGACCGTCAGGAGAGCAGCTCAAACCAAGGCTGGAATATGATTTCCACGATTCGATCCTCACTGTCCTTTCCAGATGCTAACTTGCCTTCCAGTGAAAAGGAAGACATTTTAGGGTCAGGACTGAATTCTGCTTCTTGGTTCCCTTTTCAGGTATTTCAAACTCCATAAATTCTGTCCTAAAGTCTTCCCCCAGCCTCATATTCCACAGTGCCTTGCGAGCCAGACCAGCCATCCCCCAAATATCCTTGCACCTGGGGTTCACCTCTCCCCTCCTTCCTGTGTCCTCCCAGCTGGATGGGATCAGATCAGACAAGCTCTAGTCCCTTCCTCCCTCCTGCCTGCCTGCATCCCTTCTCCCTGCCCTCTTTCCCTCAGGAAACATGCATGCTCCCCTAGGGCTTTGTGTGTTCGAGAGACAGTTGTAAAATTGATTTATACATTTTATAAATAAAATTACCCTGTAATATAACTTCAGGTAGAGATGATGAGCACTTTGAAGAAAAATGCAGGCAGGAAAGAGATGAAGAAGAAATTAGGGTGTACATGTCGGAGAGAGCTGGGGGCACCGAAGCCAGGGGTCGGGGGAGGCACCAAGGGAGTGGTATTTGGGCAGAGACCTGGAGGGGAACACAGGAGCTCAGGGGAGGAAAGGGCAGCCCACAGCCTGAGAGGGAGACAGCAAGGAGGCCCTGTGAGGAGGCCCTGTGACTCCACGGTGAGAGGCACCGGAGCAGAGGCGGAGAGCTGCGCCTTGGGGTCTGGGGTTGCTGAGCTGCAGGAGGATCTAGGGTTTTCTTCCACATGCCGAGAAGCTCCAGGGAGTGGAACACAGAGACGCGGCAGCATCGGGGCTGGGCTTTAAAAGGCTCTCTGGCTGCCCATGGGTCAACAGTGGAAGCAGACGTCAGGCAGAAGGAGACTCCTGCTGCATCCAGGCGGGACACGGGCCAGGCCTGAGGGGCTAGCGCTGGTGGCCCTCGGGAGAGGTGGTTGGTTTTCTCAGGGGCAACACTGCCTGAACCGCCCTGGCCAGGCCAGATAGCAGCCATTTGCATGCGCTTAGTGACAGGAGGTCTTGGTAAGGAACGCAGAACTAACAAGGTACCGCCGACCGGAGGGAATCAGCAAAGCTCGGAAGGAGACACCCGTTCATGTGTCCCACCAGCCTCCCAGAACCCACCTCGCTGGGACCCATCTTGGCTTAATGATGCACACGCCTCCAGGAAGGACCCCGAGTCGGAGCGATTGGCCAGAGACAGCTCAGAAACTAAGCCCGTCACACAGAACCCGGGACTGAGAGCCACGTGGCAGCGCAGGTCTCCTGGGACCTCTCACCCTTCTTCTCCTCGCCCAGGGGGGCCCCTTCCCAGCGAAGTCTCTTGCTTCATCAGCACGTGTGTCTCCTTGGACAACGCACACTATCAGGCCCTGCCTCCCTCCTACAAGTTTCGGAATACCTGTTAGAGGGACAGGGTATGAGAGGGGAGGCCAAGTCAAAAACAGCTCTGGGGTCCTGAGGGGCTAGCGCTGGTGGCCCTCGGGAGAGGTGGTTGGTTTTCTCAGGGGCAACACTGCCTGAACTGCCCTGGCCAGGCCAGATAGCAGCCATTTGCATGCGCTTAGTGACAGGAGGTCTTGGTAAGGAATGCAGAACTAACAAGGTACCGCCGACCGGAGGGAATCGGCAAAGCTCGGAAGGAGACACCCGTTCATGTGTCCCACCAGCCTCCCAGAACCCACCTCTCTGGGACCCATCTTGGCTTAATGATGCACACGCCTCCAGGAAGGACCCCGAGTCGGAGCGATCGGCCAGAGACAGCTCAGAAACTAAGCCCGTCACATAGAACCCGGGACTGAGAGCCACGTGGCAGCGCAGGTCTCCTGGGACCTCTCACCCTTCTTCTCCTCTCCCACAGGGGGCCCCTTCCCAGCGAAGTCTCTTGCTTCGTCAGCACGTGTGTCTCCTTGGACAACGCACACTATCAGGCCCTGCCTCCCTCCTGTCCCGTCACATAGAACCCGGGACTGAGAGCCACGTGGCAGCGCAGGTCTCCTGGGACCTCTCACCCTTCTTCTCCTCTCCCACAGGGGGCCCCTTCCCAGCGAAGTCTCTTGCTTCGTCAGCACGTGTGTCTCCTTGGACAACGCACACTATCAGGCCCTGCCTCCCTCCTGCAAGTTTCGGAATACCTGTTAGAGGGACAGGGTATGAGAGGGGAGGCCAAGTCAAAAACAGCTCTGGGGCTGCAGGCAGAGCCACTGCTGCGGGGAGGGGAGTGGGATGGGGAAGATGCAAGCGGAGTGTGTTTGTGGGGGCAAAACCAGGAGGTTAGTTTGGGTTCCAGACAGTGTGGAGCCTTGGGAGCCATGGAAACAACAAACAAACCTGCTCTGCGACGGTCCTGAGGGCAGCAGAGGAGCTGCTAGTGGGTTTCAGGCAGAATTCCAGAACATTCTAGATGTTCTCTTCTCTGGGGAGCTTCCTGGTGCAAGTGGCCTCTCTTTTGTTAATACTTCATTTCAGAATCTTGACTCAGTTTCTCCAATATTTTGTTTCACTCTAAAAGCTTTTTCTGGTGGTCCAGTGGCTGAGACTCCACGGTCCCCAGTGCAGGGGGCCCGGGTTCCATCCCTGGTCACGTGCTGTAACTAAGAGTTCATATGCTGCAACTAAGGCTTGGTGCAGCCAAATACATACATAAGTATTTTCAAAACTAAAATAAAAGCTTTTACCATGTGTTAGGCACTGTGCCGACCCTGGCGCCAGTGCCGTGGCATGAACCAGGAGGTGTGGACCACTGACCGTGGCTCTGTTTCTTAGAGGAAATAGGCACAGAGAGGGTGGTCGCTTGTCCAAGATCACACAGCTGGGATTCGGACTCAGGCAGCCTGGCTCCAGAGTCTGGGTGTGAAACCACTGCCCTCCATTACCTGACCCTTCTATCACCACCCCCCCACCCCACTCCACTCTCCATCCCCCCCACCCCACACACATGTCACTGTGCAGCTGTGCACGTAGAGACCTCCAGGAGAACCTGAGTGGAGGATTATTCTCCAGTCTGGGTTTATCCGCAGGCTCCTCTCTCTGTGTTTAATTCACTAGATAAATATTTATATGTGAAGGCCGAGGCTGGGGGCTGCTGAGAAGCAGAGACGTGGAGCCTGTATTTCCTGCCTGCACAGGAATGGAGGGAGGAGGGGAGCGAGGTGGGGGCCCAGGCTGGAAAATTCGCCTTGCGGAGGGCTCAGCCCCTGGAGAGAAGAGAGCCCGGACATGGCCCCAGATGCCTGGGTTAGAGGCAGGGGAGCATAGGCGTCGACAGTGCCAGCCTCAGTTTCCACCTCTCTGTAAAGGGACCAGAGACCCCCTCCTCCTAGCTCCATGTCTGTCACACACCATTCTCTGAGAAGTTCCTTTCTCAGGGAGGCTAGACAGCGGCCAAATGTTGGGTGGTGGCTCTTGGCTTCCCAGTGCCCCCTGCCCGACACATGTCCCGCTGGGGCTGGTGCAGAGGACACAGGGCCACACGGATTCCCAGCTGTCTCTTGACACAGCAGATTCCAGGGCCTCATTTAGAACCTTTGCTGTTCAGGCGGGGGCGCTGCGGGGAGCTGACACACTGCCCCAACCACTCTACCCTCACCTCCACCCCCACCCCAGGGTAAACAAAGGCTTGGGCTCTGGAGCCAGGCTGACTCCCCAGCTTTGAGCACAGCCTCACAGCTCTAGTCCCAGGCCTTCCAGGAGCCCTCACTGCCAATGTTGGCTGCTTATGCCTGGGGCACCTCAATTTAGTAGCCAGGATAGGGTGACTGGTGATCCAGAGAGGGAGACAAGCAAGACCTTTGGGAATAGAAGTGAAGATGCTTCATCCTCTGAGACATCTGCATCATCTACCAGTATCATTAAAATTAAATACCATGCGTCTTAATAAGAATATATGTAACATTGCATATTGCCTAGAAGAAAGGCTAGAAGGAAAGACAATAGGGGGAGACAATTTCTGTCTTTGGATGGTAAGAGATTAGGAGCTATTTTTTTAATTAATTTTTATCGGAGTATAGTGGCTTTACAAATTTGTGCTAGTTTCTGCTACACAGCAAAGTGAATCAGCTATACATATACAAGATCCCCTCCTTTTTTGAGCTATTTTTATTTACGTATTTATTTCTTCTATATTTTCTAAAATTTTTCCATTGAAAATACATCATCATTAAAATCACAAGGAGAAAGCACCTTTTTAAAAAGATCAAATTGTTAAAAAGATGAAACCCAAAGATACAGTAAAAAGCTATAAAATATATTTTGAGAAGAGATGCAAAGATATAACATTTAAAGCAAAGATAATATANATTTTTATTTACGTATTTATTTCTTCTATATTTTCTAAAATTTTTCCATTGAAAATACATCATCATTAAAATCACAAGGAGAAAGCACCTTTTTAAAAAGATCAAATTGTTAAAAAGATGAAACCCAAAGATACAGTAAAAAGCTATAAAATATATTTTGAGAAGAGATGCAAAGATATAACATTTAAAGCAAAGATAATATAAATAATTAACATATAAACCAGATGAGAACAGAATATATTTAAGATATGTGACTAAAATAATATACGATATATGTGGTAGCAATAATATATTCTAAATGAGAAAATTATATGTGAGATAGAATAAAATGCTGTATCTCTTGTATATCTCCCAGTACAGCACATACTCAGGGCCCCTGTGGTTTACTTGTCTTTATCTCTTGCTGGACTCTGAGGCATTCAAGATTCAAGGTACAGTTTTACTTATCTTTCTGTCCCTCTGAGGGCTTGGTACTCAACAAATGTTCACGAATGAACAAATCAATATCGCCTTTAAAAAGAAGATACACATGGAAGTTCTAAATTTACCAGGAACTGATGTAAGAATGTGTCCAACAAGTCAATAAAACACAGAAGGTTGTATGTTTTCAGACAGGATCCCCAGCGGCAGCTCCAACACCCGTGTCCCCATCTAAGTCCCTTTATCCTGCTGGGCTGCTTGTGGACCCTGTGTCTTGCCCATCAGTCTTGCAGATCCGTAGACAAGGACTGTCTTTGCACAGCTCGGAAGCCAGGGCGCCCACGCAGCTTAGACTCCTCTCAGGAGTCCAGCAGAAACAGGTCAACAGTCAGAACAAGGCAACAGACAAGATGACGTCGACTCTGTGAACGAGTTAAGGTAGGTCCTTGATTTCAGACAAAAAGGTATAAGGGCACCAGGGTGGATCCTTAAGGGCGGACCCAGCTCCCCCTCAAGATGCAGCTTCTTTCCTCACTGCTGCTTCTGCCCCAGGGACAGGAGCAACCCCAACCCAAGAACTTAGGGGAAGCATTGTTGGCTCAAAAAGGAAACATCAAGAATGAGAGGGGCCGGAAAGTGTCCCGTTTCCCTTCCTGTGTCACGGAGTGGGTGACCTGTCTGTTTTCCCATCTCGACTGAGTTCCTCACACGCAGGGGTAAGGACTTCTCCAGCGTTGTGCAAGAGACCCTCAACAGCTGATTAAACTCAAATGATGCTGAATGGACTGCTCTGCACCACTGTGTTCATTGAAAGACCAAAGGAATGAATGAAGGGATAGAGGCCCGTTTCTGCTGTGTCTCCACCCCGGGCCCCTTCCCTGAGGATATCAGAATGAGTACGTCTCTGAACATGCATTCAAAAGTGTTCACTAGCTTCCAGTGTGTGCCTGCCACAGTTGTATCCCCCACACTCATGAAGCTCACTTGCTCTGTCACAGCTACAAGTGATATTTTTTTAAAATCTGCTCTCCCTACACATATGCTGACTTGAGGGATATTTTTTCCTTTTAGAAGAAAGTAGATTCCACTCCTAGATAGATACCCAAGGGAAATGAAAACACATGTCTACGTAAAACTTGTTGGATGTGCACAGCAGCATCATTCATTATACTCCCCAAATGGAAACAACCCAGATGTCCATAAACCAATGAGCGAATGAAGTAAACGTGCCTTATCCAGACCATGGAACATTATTCGGCGATAAAGAGCAATGAAGTGCTAATGCATCCTATAGTGTGGATGAGCCCAGGAAACCCTGTGCTATGTGAAGGAAGCCAGTCCCAGAAGATCCCATATAATCCCATTTATAGTCAGTTCAGAGAGGTGAATCTATAGAAACCGGAGCGGAATCGCAGTTGCCTAGTGATGCAGATTCGTGGTTCTTAGCGCTGGCTATGAAACGGGGCCATGAAAAGGGGTTCTTTTTGAGAGTGATGAAAATGTTCTGAAAGAGATTGTGGTGAGGCTGGAAAAATTCTGAATATACCCAAATCCGCTGAATTGTATATTTTAAATGGGTGAATTATACATGTGAATTATATTTCAATAAAGCTGTTATAAAAGCAGGAAGAAAGAGAGAAAGCAGAGAGTTTCCTCTTTCAAGCAGGCAAAGTGTTGTGGGGATGGACTTCACGGCCGAGTGGTCTGCTTCGGTTTAGGAGTGGAATTTTTCTTTTTCAACAGCTTTGAGTTCATTCTTCAAGGCATCTTTTCTAAAGGTTTGTGCTCAGAAGCTCTCTGCCTTCCACCACTACTCTGTCCCCAGGCCAGGCAACCCTGTCCATGGCCCCTGACCTAGTTTGCTCCGCACCCCTCCCCAGCCTCCCCCTCCCCCGTGCCCACACTGCTCAGCTGCCACCAGCTCTCAAATGCCAGAGCTGCCACCTGGAGCCCTGACGACGCAGGGGCCGCAGTGTTGTGATGTGTTTGGATGGGGAGTGAGTTTGGGGCCAGCGTTACCAGGCTCTGAGGGTGACTAATCCCATCTGTATTTTTGGTTTCAGCTGCGTGGACTGCTCATCTGGAGGACCTCAAACCTCTCAGCTGTTTCTGGAGAAGCTTGCCTCCCAGATGAGGCAGCGCAAGCTTAATTAAACCCATTCTCCAGCCTGCTTGGCGACCACTCACACATGTATGTGCCCAGCAAGTATTTACTGAGCACCTACTATGTGCCAGACACTAATCTGGGGACACATCGATGATAAGACAGAACACTTGCTCTAATGGAACATCACAAAATAGTGTTTTTTTAAAAGAAAAAAAATCCAGATGGTGTTAGAAGTGCTGTTCAGATAAATAAGCCAGCATGAGGTGATGGTGGAACTTAGAAGTCACTGCATCTAGTTGTGGGGGGAGTGGTAGCAAGCAGCTTCTCTGCGGAGAAGAAGCGTGATAAAGAAGTGTGTATGTGAAGATCTAGAAAAAGACTGGTCTAAGCAGAGGAAAGCAGCCATGATATTAAAAGACGTTTGCTCCTTAGAAGAAAAGCTCTGACAGACCTAGACAGTGTATTACAAAGTGGAGATATCACTCTGCCTACAAAGGTCCATCTAGTCAAAGCTATGGTTTTTCCAGTAGTCATGTATGGATGTGAGAGCTGGACCATAAAGAAGGCTGAGCACCAAAGAATTGATGCCTTCAAACTGTGGTGCTAGAGAAGATTCTTGAGAGTCCCTTGGATTGCTCAGAGATCAAACCAGTCAATTCTAAAGGAAGTCAACCCAGAATATTCATTGGAAGGACTGATCCTGAGGCTCCAATGCTTTGGCCACCTATTTAGTTCAGTTTCACCTATTACGAAGAGTCAACTCATTGGAAAAGACCCGGATGCTGGGAAAGACAGAAGGCAGCAGAGGATGAGATGGTTAAATAGTACCACTGACTCAGTGAACATGAATTTGAGCAAACTCCAGGAGAAAGTGAAGGACAGGGAGGCCTGCAGTCCATGGGGTTGCAAAGAGCTGGACATGACTGAGTGACTGAAAAACAATCACAAGAAGCAGAGGAAACAGCACGTGCAAAGGCCCTGAGGCAGTAATGGCAATGAGTCCACCATGATCACAACTCTCAGCCAGTGAGGAAGGGCAGAAAATAGGTTGGTGCAGGCTGGATCATATAGGGCCTTCTGCACCTTGGGGGAAGAGCTTGTTGTCTTTAAATGCAATGGGAAGCCATTGGGGGGATTCACAAGAGACGAACAGAATGTGTCTTACATTTTTCAAAGGCTGCTCTGGCTGCAGAAGGGAGAAAAGGACCAGACAGGTGGTAGGTAAGGGGAAACCTGGGGCCAGGCTTCAATACCTTAGGGGTCAGGCTCCCTCTGCCCTCGACTTCTTCCACTGTCTCCAGGAGGCCACCAGGGCCCCATCCCTCTCTTATTCTAGTATCAGTGCACTAGTTTTTTTTCCTATGCCTTTCCTGTTTTTACTTGAAATTTTCCTTTAAATTAATTGCTATTTTTACTTCTTTTTTAAAAGGAAATTATATCACTGCCAAAAATCACGAGTTTAATGCATGACTTCCATTTTTCTTTCTAATACCATTAACATAATTAACATAAAAACACAACCATTAAATAGTTTTAAATGAACAAGTGAATATAGTCTAAAGATGATTAGTGAAATTACAAGACTAATAGTTCACCAGAAACATATGAGTTTGATACACTAGTGATTTCTTTTCTAACACACTCTAAAATAAATACTTGGTTGTTGAATTCAAAAGCTAATCCAAGTACTAGCTCAGATCATCTCATGCTGGTTTGAGAACCAGTGTTATGAAAGTTAGGACTGGAGACTCAGGCATTCCACAGGCCCTGTCTATTCCACTTGTTGGCTCTGTGGTCTTGAGCTGGTTACTTACTCTCTCTGAGCCTCAGTTTCCTCTTCAGTGAAGTGGGGATAATAACAACCCAACCTCATGAGGCTGTTGTGAGAACTACATATGTAAGAAGTACTTAGAATACTGTTTCACACAGTATAGGCTAAACAAACAGTATCTAGCTGAACCATCCCAAGGATGGTCAGAAGGAGTTTCCCAGCTGTCTGCATGCCCAGCCCAGCCAGTACCCAGACCAGCTGAGCAAACCTATCCTTCTCTTGCCCCACCGTGCCCCAATCCACACCCCAGGAGTTCCCCGGTTGACTGGCTGGGACTGACCCCAGGAGGGGAGGTCATGGTAAATGAAATCAATACACATTGCAAAGGAATGGCTTAGTGACCCGTGTGCTCAGGGCTCAGCACACAGTCCTAATAACCAAGGACCCCCTTGATGAACCTTCCCTCAAGCCTTCCACTCCCTCAACAAGCAGACCAGGGGCCCAGAGTCGGGGAGGGCTTTGCCCAAGGTCATACAGTGAGGATCAGGAGTTAAAGCCAAGTCAGGGACTCCAGGGTCCCTTCTTTGTCCACTGCACAAACATGTGTATTTGTCTGTGGGTTTCAATCCCCTTCAAGGGCCCTCCACCTGCTCCCCACTTCCTCTGACACTCCCTGTACCCAAGAACTTGCAGTTCCTGACCGGCCTGCTTATCTCAAACCTGGGCCTTCTGCTGATTGTTCCCTCTGCTGAAATCCCCTTCCTCTACCCTCGAATGCCTCCTTTACTCCTTTCCCAGCTGGCAAACTCCTACTCATACTTCAGGTCCCAGTCAACTGCCTCCTTCTCCTCCGAGAAAGCTTCCCTGATCCTCAGCCCGACAGATGCAGTCCATTCCTCCTCTTTCATCACAAGGTGCTTCTAAATCACAATGACTGAGAGCTCCTGGAAGGTAGAAAACAGCCTCTCCTCTCAACTTTGATGTCATTAGTATCTACCAGTAACTAAATGAACACATGAAAGAATTTATGAGTCAGCTGGCTGGCCATCCCACATTCCTGAAGGCAGCAACGGTGTTCAGTGATGTTGCTGAAAGTAGAGAGAGCATGGGCTGCCATGTGCAGCCTCACAGACTGTGCACTGCGCAAGGCCAGGGATGCCAAGCAAACAGACAGTGATGTGAGTGACACCCTCCAAGGTGGGCAACATGCCAGCCGGACTCCTGGCCACCCTGGAAACAGGGGCAGCCCATCAGATAGTGCAACAGAAAGGGCACAGGCTTTAGATTCACTCACTTGAGTTCTTTCTTTTTTTTTTTTTTTACTTTACTTTGCTTTACAATCTGTATTGGTTTTGCCATACACTGACATGAATCAGCCACGGGTGTACATGAGTTCCCAATCCTGAACCCCTCTCCCACCTCCCACCCCATCACTTGAGTTCAAATCCCAGTTTTGCCACTTATTCACTGTGTGCCCCTTGGCAAATGACTGAACCTCTTTGAGCTTCTGCAGTGAAACAGAGATACCCACTTCACAGGATTCCCATTCCTTCCCTTCCCTGGACATCTGGGATTCTTGCCCTGCTCCTCAAACTTCCAGACTGTTTGCACGTCCAGGCCAAGTTCCTCCCAGACTGAATATAAACCCTTTTCGTTCCAGAAGCCTGGTCACTGGGACCAGTTTGATACAAATCAGTAAGGCCTTGTTCCTCTGGGAATTTCTCTCGCAGATTCCCTCATATGTGTGCATGACAACATACACCAACGCTTCACGTATAGGGGCAAAAGGCTGGAAATGAACTACATGCCCATCAGAAGAGATAGATTAGTTACGTGCATTCATACCATGGGTACCACATAGCCATAGCAAAGAGGCAGCTCTCTGCTTAATAATATGCCACTTCCGAGATAAAGTAAGGGAAAAAGAAAGATATGAAACAGTATGTTTAATGACTCAGCTGGGGGTCAGGATCTGACACAAAACATGGAAAATGACATAAGGAAACATCCTCGGTTCACCCTAGGATTGTTCATCACCAGTACCACTCAGGATGCAGAGGAAAGAAGCTAATTCCTTACACACAATGATCCTGTGAGCCATTAAGGAAACCCCACTGAGAAAGGCCAACCAGATGGTCTCTGAGAAACTGATAATGCAATTCCTGAAATGGGGAATCAGGAGACTTCGGGTAGGTGTGTAAAGAAGTCACTTATTAAGAATCAGATCAATGGATACTTTTAATATTTTGCCACGGACATAAACTTTTAAAATGAAAGCAAACCCTTTAAAATAAGATTTTGCGGCTGATATGTATGAATTAATAATAATAATAACGTTCTTTGACCTTGTGCAAGGCTCATAGTGACCCCATTTCCCCATCTTTAAAATGGAAGGGCGATCGGGAGAAGAGACCGGATTTCTGTTCTCACGTCCCAGGGCCCGCTGCTGTGATCCAGGCTTGAGAGCCACTGCTGGATTTCAGCAGGGCTGTCCTCCCAGGTGTGGGATGTCACCATTGAGGGCCACTCCTAATTTGGGCACGAGTTCTAGTTCCTAGCAATTGGAGCTTGTTGCTTACACCCAGTTCCCAGGGAGCAGGATCACAGTAGCCTCTGGCTCAAAGGGTCTAATTTTAAACTCTGGGTCTGGGCAGACAGAACAGAAAGGTCAGATCCTGGCTACCTGCAAGACGCATGCTCTTTAAAAAGATGACCCTGAGTGCCGAGGACAGGAGAGAGGAAATGATCTCTCCCTACTCCCTCTCTCCCTCCTTCTGCAAACTCCATCGAGTGCCTATCTCCCAGGGGTGCCCAGCGGGGAAGCAGTGACCCAGGGCAGTTCCCATTTCACCCTGAGTCAGGGATCTCAAAGCTGCTTGATCTCAACAACCCCATCTAGGGTCATCGGTTCAAAACAGATCACTAGCCTCCAGTCAGGTGATATATTAGGACTTCTTATTTCTCAAATGGCTTTCATCTGTTTGGGGGTTTTGTTTGTTTTAGAATTTGTTCAGATCGGAATCCCAAATGATATGTGCACCTGGCGACTGGTTGCTATGGTTTCGAATCTCCTGTTCTCTTCTGATTTCCTCTCCATTTATTACTACTTTCGTGTTATTATTCCTCTCCCTCCCTCCGTCTCTCTCCTTGCAGTTTGTCTACAGAAGAAACCACCTGTGTATCTACAGAGCTGCCCACATCTGAAGTTGGCTGACTGCATCTTCAAGGTGCCACTTAACATGTTGCTCTGTCCCCTGTAGTTCCTGTAAATTGTTCAGATCTAGGGGTTTGACCAAATTCAGGTTTGAGTTCAGGGCAAGACTACTTCCTGGGTGCCACGTGTTTTGCGTCAGGAGGTCACACTATCTTTTTGTGCTGTGAGCAGCTGTAGCTGCCAATTCATCCATTAGGGGTGACACAATGATGAGTATCTAATTTGATCATTTTTGCTACGTTTTAAAGCAGGCATAGCAAGTTTAAAGCTTAAAGCAAGTTTCTATTTCTCTAAACAGAAAGGTAGACTTACTCATGATGCTTTCTCTTTCTTCAGCAGCTTAAATCCCTTTTGGTACAATAAATGTGTGCTGGCAGGCACAGCTCTCAGAACCTCTCATGTCCACCTATAAGATGGGGTGCTGGTCTACTCACTGACCTGTTCTGGCCTGTGTGCTCAGCTCTCTCATTAAGGCTGTGTGCAGGCCGACTTTCCATGAACTGCAGAATGAGGCATGCAGCAGGGTTTTTCAGCCTCCTCCCACCCCTCACCCAGGCTCCATCCCCAACCTCACTGCTAGAAGATGGCAGAAGCCAGCAGGCCTTCCCTTGAAAGTGAAA
>SJYX01009652.1:43192-79447 GCA_006410675.1 Oreotragus oreotragus | reverse complement strand
TTTTTTTTTTTTAATCTACACCGCACGTTTTCCCCACTTCACTGCCGGGGAGGGAGCAGGAGAGAGGACTGGCAGGAGGCTTCGGTACCCAGATGCCCCACCGTGTAGCCAGCAGGGCTGTCCGTGGGACCAGTGAGACAGCGGATTTATGTGACCAGGTCTTGCCACCTCAAAAGGGACAAGCAGTGGGGAAAGGAGCCGTCACTTCCTGAGCACCTACCGAGGTCAGGCTTCCTGCAATGACACTCCTCCATCCTCATGACAACCTTACCAAATAGATACAGTTTTTCCCAGGTTGAATGTTTGGCTAGGAAGTGACTGAACCTGGGTTTTCTTAAATCCAAAGTCATCCTTTTTCCTGGCATAACAGGGGGACTGTGGCCCCAGAAGAGCAGAATCTAGATCCTGGCGCCATTAACACAGCTCGATGTTCTGCAGGGGGCAAGTTTGCGTCACCCTCAGTGCCTCAGTTTCCTCGTGTAAAATGGTGCGTTCAGTCCCTCAGTCGTGTCCAACTCTTCGCCACCCCATGAACTGTAGCCCTCCAGGTCTTCTGTCCGTGGGATGCTCCAGGCAAGAAGACTGGAGTGGGTTCCCATTTCCTTCTCCATGTAAAACGGAGACAATACCAGTACCTACTGTGTAGGATGATGGTGAACATTCTGGAAGATGACACAAGCGGTTCTTTCTTATTCTTATTAATTCATTTCTGGAGCTAAATGGGGCTGAAATGGAACTCAGGTGACTGACTGTCCCAGTTGCCAGTGCTAAAACCAGGATACCCTAGGCAAGCCAGCAGCGATGGTCACCCATCATGATGCTGGTGTTTTTAACAGTCCATGCTGGTCTCCAAAAGGTGGGAGGATAGCCATTCTGTGCTCTCACTGCAGGTGAATTTTCCCAGAAGCCCTCAGGCCTCAAGCCCTTTGTCCTGGTCTCCATCCTCTGCCCTTGCATAGCCAAAGGGAAACCAGACATTCTCAACATAAAAATTTTCCACATCCTTCAGGGCCATCTTCTGATGCCAGAAATAGTCAGCAGGCTTTGGGAATCAGCCCAGGCCACTAAAAATAGCTCCCATGGCCCCCTAGAAGGCTTGCGCCATATTGGCCCCGGGTGGCCTGCCACCCAGCCAGCTGTCTGACCCAGCCAGCACCTTAAATGACCATGAGCTCTGCTAGTCCTGCCGACCGAGGACAGCGGACACAGAAAAGCCTGGCTCCCCCACAGCATCCTGAGGCCAGCTGGCAGGTCAGGACCACTCTGGCCTGCCACCCAGAGATGATCCTTCCTCTACCCCACAGCATGTCCTTCCCCTCCATCCAGACAAGACGGCACGTTGCCCGAGTTGACACCTGGACAGTCACACAAGGGCCTCCGCGGTGCTCACACAAGCAAGGACACAGGCCCCCTCCCTGACCACCGACCCCACGCGTAGTTCAGCGCCTGCAAAACAGTGACACGCACGCACACACCGAGTGTCTATTTTCAGCTACTCAGTTGTCTCTACCTTCTGAACTAAAGCAGTGTTTCCAAACCTCTAATACCTTTGCCTTGATTCTCTGCAGCCCCTCCACCTTGCAATTGCTAAGAAGATATCACTTTTTGCTATTGGTACCCAGGGTTAAAAAAAATGAATAAATAAAAGGATGAATATGCATTTTCAAGCTAGTCAATACGTACGATTCCCAAGATTTCATATCTGCCCCCTACCTCCCTCCCTTCACATCAGTGAAGTCCGAGACCAACAGAGAGAGGATGGCTGGGGGTGCCAGGTCCCCACCAAGTCTCCCAGCCTGAGGCTCGCAGTCCTGGTCTGGGGCGGGAGAGGGGCAGAGAGGCACTCTGCCTGGAGAGGGGCCAGGCCTGGGGGCGGTACTCCCGGGCCACCGCCGCATGCTGGAGCAGACACACAGCCTGTGCTCCCTGTGTTGCCCTTGTTCCGTCGCTGTGTCGTGCCTGACTCTTTGCGACCTCATGGACTGCAGCACACCAGGCTTCCCTGTCCTTCGTTATCTCCCTAGCTTGCTCAAACTCATGTCCATTGAGTCTGTGATGCCATCCAGCCATCTTGTCCTCTGCCATCCCCTTCTCCTCCTGCCTTCAGTCTTTCCTGGCATCAGAGTCCTTCCCAGTGAGTCAGCTCTTTGGCCAAAGTATTGGAGCTTCAGCTTCAGCAACAGTCCTTCCAATGAACATTCAGGACTGATTTCCTTTAGGATGGACTGATTTGCTCTCCTTGCTGTCCAAGAGACTCTCGAGAGTTTTTTCCAGCACCGTGATTCAAAAGCATCAATTCTTTAGCACTCGGCCTTCTTTACGGTCCAACTCTCACACCCGTACATGACTACTGGAAAACCACGCCTTTGACTAGACGGACCTTTGTCGGCAAAGTGATGTCTCTGTGCTCCGTTTGTTGCTCAGCCGCCCAGGCGTGTCCGACTCTTCACGACCCCATGGACTGCAGCACGCCAGGCCTCCACAGCACCTCAGCAGGCCAGACTGAGTCCATGGAAGGCACGGAAATAGTTGGGCTTTTATTCTGGGTGCTGTCTGTGCTGTTGCCCAAACCCTACCCTGGCCTGTCTGCCTTCTTTCTGGGAAGAAAGCAGAAGCAGAAGAAGGAATGTGTTCCGGAAGCAGCCCTCCGTGGAGCGGAGGCCACATCCTCGTCCTGTGGAAAAGCAGAGGAAAGAGAGCTGCCTGCCAGGGTTTGACAAGCCCCAAGTGAACGCGGAGGAAGGAAGCTGAATTCCACGCAGGCATCTCCACCCCATTCCTGCTCTGGCCAGGCCAGGTCCTTGCCCCTCACTCAGCCTCAGCTCCCACTGACAGGGGTTTCAGACAACCTGTGGTCCTTCCCACTCGTGCATTCATTCACTTCCCCAAGTATTTCTTGAGCACCTACTACATTCCAGACCTGGTCTAGGGCTGGGAATGCAACTGTGAAAGAGATTGATAAGGGCTCTGCCCAGCAAATGACGAGGGCTTACAGTGCAGACAGGGGGGCAAAAATAGACACTGTCCCTCTAGATCAGAAGCTAGGCCTGGGCCTGCCTGGTGCATCTCGCTGTCCGATATGTGTTGGCTGAGTGGAAGCAGCTCTTGCCGGGACTGGTCTGTAGTCAGGTAGCAAGGTGCGGGGGCGTGGAAGTGGAGGGAGGGGCCTCTGGCGTGAAGGTATTCAGGCAGGACCTCTCTGAGAAAGGGAGAAGCCAGCCTTACAAAGGAGAGTGTGCAGTGGTGTGTATGAATGTATGAGTGTTCATGGATGCATGTGAGTGTGAATATGTGTGTGAGAGCATATGTATTTGAGTGTGGATATGTGTGCGTGTTTGAGTCTGTGTGGGTGTGTGACTGCAGGTGAATATGTGTGTGGATGTGTGAGTGTGGGTGTGTATTGGGTGTGGGGGTTCAAGTTCCAGGTAGAGGGAAGGGTACAAATGTTCTGCAGTGGGGAAACGCAATCTGTTTATTGAAGTAAATGAAAGAAAATAGAGGAGATTCAGAAAGAAAGTGGAGGTGGCGTGGGGAAGAGGTGCTCTTCCAGTAGCAACACGTATGGGGCACTCATCACGTGCCAGACACCATGTTACATAGGAACTCGCTGAGCCCCACAATTTGAGGAAGTATTCCTATTATTAATCCATTATATAGATGAAGAAACTGAGGCACCAAAAAGGTAAATAACTTCCCCAAGATGACAGAGTTTGAACCCTGGCTTCAGGGACCTCTCCTGTAACTGTTCTGCCAAGCACCAGGCTAATTGAGTCCATGTAAGCCAGGAAAAGAGCTGGGCTGTTATTCTGGGTATGATTGGAAGTCACTGCAAGGTTCTAAGCAGAAGTATGACTTCAGGCGTTAGTCAGAATTAGGGTCAGGTGCAAGAAAAGTCCCGGAGAAGGCAATGGCACCCCACTCCAGTACCCTTGCCTGGAAAATCCCATAGATGGAGGAGCCTGGTAGGCTGCAGTCCATGGGGCCGCTAAGAGTCGGACACAACTGAATGACTTCACTTTCACACACTGGAGAAGGGAATGGCAACCCACTCCAGTATTCTTGCCTGGAGAATCCCAGGGATGGGGGAACCTCGTGGGTTGCCATCTATGGGGTCTCACAGAGTTGGACAGGACTGAAGAGACTTAGCAGCGGCAGCAGCAGCAAGAACAGTCCAGTATAATAGTGGCTTAAACAACAGGAATATAAAATAGAGTTTTCTCACACGCAAAAAATCCCACCAGATTCCAGAGAAAGAAGACAAGCCACAGGCTGGGAGATAAACGACTATTATCCAAATACACATACAAACATCTTAAAACTCAGCGCTAAGAAAACCACCTGATTTTTTCTTTTTTCTTTTTTTTTAAATCGTGCTGCCTGACATGTGGGATCTTAGTTCCCTGATCAGGGTTAGAACCTGGACCCCCTTATAGTGGAAACACAGAATCCTATCCACTGAACCACCAGGGAACTCCCACAACCTGATTTTTTTTTTTAATGAGCAAAAGATATGAACAGATAGCTTACCAAAGAAGATATAAGTATGGCAAATAAGCATATGGAAAGATATCCAACATATGTCACTAGGGAATCACAAGTTAAAACAAGATATCAAAATAAGATACAAGGATATATTGTACAACACACAGAATATAGTCAATATTTTTAAACAACCATAAATGTAGTATAACCTTTAAAAATTGTGATTCACTGTATTGTATACCTGTAACTTATGTAATACTGTACATGAACCATACTTAATTAAAAACAAAAACAAAAATACCGCTACACACCCATTAAAATGGCCAAAATCCAGAGCACTAACAATACCAAATGCTGGCAAGGATGTGAAGCAACAGGAACTCTCATTCATTGCTGGTGGGATGGCAATGGGTGCAGCCACTTTGGAAGACAATTTGTCAGTTTCTTACAAAACTAAATGCTCTTTCAACACAATCCAGCAGTCATTCTCCTTGTTACGCACTTAAAGAAGCTGAATGCTTATATCCATGAAACCCAGAGCAGCTTTATTCACGATTATTTATAATATTTATTTATGAATTATATCTATAATTATGCATTCATAATTGCCAAAACTTGGAAGCAACCAAGATGTTCTCGAGTCGACGAAAGGATAAATAAATGGTCATACATCAGGCAATGGAATATGATTCAGCTATTAAACCATGAAAAGACATGCAGAAAATTTAAATGTGTATTAGTAAGTGAAAGAAGTCAGCTTGAAAGCGCTGCATACTGTGTGATCATAAATGACATTCTTGTTGTTGTTCAGCCGATAAGTCATGTCTGATTCTTTAAGACTCCGTGGATGGTAGCACACCAGACTCCTGTCCTCCGTTGTCTCCCGGTGCTGTGTGCTAAGTTGCTTCAGTCGTGTCCGGCTCTTTGCAGCCCTATGGACCATACCTGCCAGGCTCCTCTGTTCAAGGGATTCTCCAGGCGAGAATACTGGAATGGGTTGCCACTTCCTCCTCCAGGAAAGTGTCCCAACGCAAGGATCAAACCCGTGTCTCTGACGTCTCCTGCCCTGGCAGGGGGGTTCTTTACCACTAGTACCATACCATCTCCCGAAGTTTGCTCAGATTCATGTCCACTGAGTTTGGTGATGCTGTTTAACCATCTCATCCTCTCCCACCCTCTTCTTCTTTTGCCTTCATTCAGTCCATGGGATTCTGCAGGCAAGAACACTAGAGTGGGTTGCCATTTTCTTCTTCAGTGGATCACGTTTTGTCAGAACCCTTCACTATGATCCGTCCGTCTTGGGTGGCCCTGCAGGGCATGGCTCATTGAGTGAGTTATGCAAGCCCCTTCACCACAGCAAGGTTGTAATCCATGGAGGGGCAGTGACATTCTGGAAGAGATTACACCTCAGAGACAGTAAAAGGATCAGTGGTTAGGAGGGGTCCCGGGTAGGGGAAGGACTAAATAGGTAGAGCACAGGATATATATATATATATATTTTTTTTTTTACTATTGCATGTAGCATGAGGGGGTCTTAGTTCCCGACCAGGGATCAAACTAGTGCCCCCTGCAGTGGAAGCATGGAGCCTTAACCACACAGGGAAGTCCTGATCACAGGATTTTTAAGGGAGTGAAACTACTCTGTAAGATACTGTGATGGTGGACACCTCATTATATAGTTATCCAAACCTGTAGAATGTACAACACCAAGAGTGATCCCTAATGTGAAATGTGAACTGTGGATATTGGGTAATGATGTATCATCATTGTAACAACATCCTACTCTGGAGCTGTATGTTGACAGGCAGGAAGTCTGGGGCCTGTATGCGGAAGGTACATGGGAACTCTCTGTGCTTCCCATTCAATTAAGAAGGTACATGGGAACGCTCTGTGCTTCCCATTCAATTTTCTGTGAATTTAAAACTGCTCTAAAAAATAAAATCTAATAAAAAAATTTTAACTACTGATACAGACCACAAAATGGACTATGCTAAAAGAAAAAGAAAAGCATGCTGATTGAAAAAATGCAGATACAACAGAAAGAATACTATGTGATTCCATTTAGAGGAAACCCTAAGACTACAATTTTAATTTATGGTGACAAAAGATATACCCTTAGATGGCTGGGGTAGGGATTGATTGGGCAGAGGCATGAGGGAATTTTTGATGACGGAAAATGCTCTAGATCTTGGATGTGCTAGTGGGTATTCTGTATACACTTGTTAAAATTCAAATGTATATAAAATTATGTAGATTTGTCAAAAATCACTACCCCATAAGAGTAAAATAGGTTTATTGAGGTGAAATTTATCTAAATGAAATTAGAAAAAAGAAGGAAAAAAAAAAAGTTCCACTAGGGCTAATGATTTTGCTCTGCTCGATGAGATTCTTTCTTACCTGCAAACTAACAAATGAGCCAACCAAAGATGCTCACAGAAAACACAGGACTCCTGGGTCAGAGACAAGGGAGTTTTATTTCTCACAGCAGAGTGGGCAGCATGAGGTTCTTGTTTGCACTGGGTCCTCTTGCTGCCGAAGTTCCATGGGACCAGGGCAGTGATCCCAGATGGATGCTGTGGGTTTGTATCAGAGCTGAGACACACTGACTTTATGAAAATCATTATCTTCTAGGAGGCTGCTAAAAAATCTAGCCAGCATTTGTTCTGGAGAATAACATTTCTATTATCCTGTTCAGAACAAATCTGTCCTCTGTTCCAAAAGAAGACACTATCTTAGTTCCCTCAGGCTGTTTGCCATTTAAAAATTCTCAAAAAGATGTGACTCTGTATAAAGCATGTCACAGAAGGTATAAAAATTCCATGGAGAATTATCTCCTGACAGTCCTCAGGGACCCAGACTCCTATCTTGCTGCTCTGCAAGATATTCATGCTCTGCACGAATCATTCCCAGTATGCTTCATGGTTTTAGCTAGCTGCCTCAGCTCCAGTCATCACATCAATATTCCAGACAAGAAGAAAGAAAAGGGGAAGAAAAGCAGTCTTTAAGGACAATCTTTAATGATACTCTCTGGAAGTTGCACACACATTAGGCCTGACTTATTCAAATAGCCGCACCTGGCTACAGAAGAGACTGGCAAATGTAAGACATATACCTGGCTAGAAATCTATACTAAAGAAAAAACGAAGAACAGATACTAGTGGCCGTTAGCCATCTCTGCCCTCATCAGTTTAATCATGGTCTGTTAATTTACTGAAAATGCTGAGAATACAAGGATACATTAACCCACTTCCCCAGAGCCCTGGGAGTGTGGGAAGCCCCATCAGTACTTCCCACCTTCCCCAATCTTAGAGTGCTGGCAGGCCCCTGACTGCAGGCAGGACCCACCCCTGTCTTGTTTGGGGCAGTGGAAAGATCCTACCAAACTTGGCCTTGGACCTGACACTGAATTCAGCCCAATTTGTGACTCTCAGTGAATCCTCTACTTTTTCAGGTCCCTCTACTTTTTACTACCCTTTGTGACATGGCAATAATCATAAACCCTGATGAAGAGGCTAGATGGGACCATTAAATCAATCACATATGGAAAGCAATAGTCATAGGAGGTGCTCAATAAATGAGAGTTCCCTTATCTTTCTTTTCTGACCCTGAGCTATCATGGCTGTATTGGACACTAGCTCTGGCCAGCGGAGAAGGTGATGGCACCCCACTCTAGCACTCCTGCCTGGAGAGTCCCAGGGATGGGGGAGCCTGGCGGTCTGTAGCCCATGGGGCCGCGAAGAGTCGGACACGACTGAACGACTTCACTTTCCCTTTTCACTTTCATGCATTGGAGAAGGAAATGGCAACCCATTCCAGTGTTCTTGCCTGGAGAATCCCAGGGACGGGGAGCCTGGTGGGCTGCCGTCTATGGGGTGCACAGAGTCGGACACGACTGAAGCAAACTGGCGGCGGCAGCTGCAGCTCTGGCCAGAGATATCAGAGATTAAGTTGTCCCCAGGATGAGCAATGGCCTGAGTGGAACCCAGGTCTTGACTCTTCAAGGCTGCAGGGCGCTTCACACCAGAGAAGCAGCTCATAGTACCATAACTGGGCTTGAATGCTGTGACCTGTCACATTCAGAGTCAGTGGGAATGCGAACCTAAAGGGCTGACTCTGGGCCAGGGGGCAAGGCAGACGTAATCATATTGTCTCATCTTCATGAAATACTGTACTCGACACAGTCTATAGGTCCCTGATGGGAAGAGCCAAACGAATTCATCCAGTTAAAATGCGGAGAGGACGTTGGGGCCAGGCTCCCGGCTAGTGCCTTTCAGTCTTTCTGCCCTGAGGGCCATGCCCTTGGCCTCACTTAGGGCCCCACAGTGCCCACAATTTGAGATGCCTGCTATGTGGGGCACAGGGCTCTGGCCCATTTCGTGTAGGAAGAACAGGTGGAGGGATTCTCGTGATGGCTCCTGGGAATTCACTTCTAGAGCAAGCAGTTTCAGCCTGCGACAAGTCCCAGGGCCCTTCTTCCTTCCATAAAATCTATTAAACAACAATAAATTGGCTTCAGACCACTCCTTATACCCCCGGGGACAGGCATCCTTTCTCTGCCATGACCCCAGACTTCTAGGGCTCGAGGGTCATCCCCCGCAGAAAGCCTTTTCTTCTTCTTCTGCCCTCCACCCTTTCCTCCCTGCATCTTCCCACTTTCTTGTCCTTTCCACACCTCACCACCAGCTCCCAGACCATTACACTACAATCCTGGGTCAGCCCATCAGCCTCTGCCACTTGCTGGGAGAGCCCAAGTTCAGGGACCGTGTCTTCTCCACTCCTGTGCTGTCCAGTGTCCAGTGGGGGGCCTGGCACCAGTCAGAACGCTAGCTTTCATGCCTGGATTGTGGGCTAAGGCACCTGTCTCGGCCAGAACCATCTGCCTTAGACTCTCCAGTGTCATCACAATAAATACCAAACCCTAGTCTGACTGGCACTGACATCCCCCCGCCTGCCACTGCATACAGCTCTACCAGGCTGGCAATACCCTAGAATGAGGTCCCTCAAGATCCCCCAATATCCCTTCATTTCCCCAACCACTCCTTTCCCCAACTATAAGCCCAGCCTCATGGTGGGACACAGAAATGAGAGAGGCACGATCTTGCCCTCGGTGGCTCATAACCTAGTGAGAGTTGGACGTCCTCTCCCCCACCTCCCCTCCTCCCCTCCGCTCCCTGCCTTTGCTCCTTCCATATGCACTTAATGAGCAACAGACAGACAGCCGAACAGACAGGCGTGCCGGGAAGGTGCTGCTGAGACCTCGGTGGGGGAGAATCCCCAATAGTCACTTGAGATCTTGACAAGGGACATTTCCAGAAGACTCAGTGTGGAGATCTAAGCCTCTTATTAGATGAGAAGCTGTGAGTCATAACCCCCAAGCAGTGCTACAGACTTCCCCATGAATCACTCACTGCCCCATCTCCACATTAGAGGCACCCAGCGCGGGGAATTCTTTGGATGGGAGGGAGGAAATGTGGGGGAAAGTGTGGGAAGCTGGGGCTCTGAATGGAGTCCCTGAGCAGCCCTCCCCACTGCTGTCCTGCCAGAGTCTCAGCCCTGATCCCGGGAACGAAGCCCCAGGGTGAGCCAGGACCCTCATGTTATTTCCTGATTACCAACTGCTTTTATAGGCTTTATTTCAGTTGCACACCAGTTGTGTTACTGGAAATTCTCCAAGGGAAATTGCCTCATGTGGAAGGGAAAGAAGTCGGTTGAGCAGAAAAGAACCACTTCCCCCTTGATTGAGCCCAAGACCCACCCAGAAAGGAGAGGGATTGCTAGAGCCATCCAGGTTCTCTCATTTATGGATCACATGTACTGACTGAGTGCCCACTGCATGTCAGACTTCTTGTAAGGGCATTAGACCCCACAGTGAGCAAGACAGACAAGATCCTTGCCCTCAAGGCCTTCCATTCTAGCAGGGAGAGAGACCATACCCAAAGTCAGCGTTAGGTGGTGATAAGTGCTACATCAAGGCACAAAACAGAAAAAGGTACATGGGGTCGCCGTGGGGCAGGGCGGTTGCTAAGTTTAAATGGAATGGAGGTCAGAAAATGGCCCATTAGAGAGGGGAGCTGAAGGAAATGAGGAAGCCAGCCTTGCAGGGATCTCAAGGGAGGTCTGTTTGGTGGAAGAGAATGGGTCCCTGAAGCAAGAGTGAACTTTGTGTATGCAAGGAAGATCAGCAAGGCCACCTTGTCTTGAAGAGATAATTGAAAGGGAAGAGGAGCAGAAAGTGTGGTCAGAGATGTATCAGCCAGACAAGTCTTGTCAAGTCTTGCAGCCTTTGTAAAGACTGGGCCTTTTATTGCGAAGGAGATGGGTGCCGTTGGAGGGGTTTAACTCCTTTCCTGTATGACAGACCGCATCACGCTACTGCTGAGGACTAGGAAAGTTGGACAAAATATTTTTAAGCATTCCAGATTGAAGACATTCAAGCACTAAAAGGGCAGTGAGGAACTGTGGGATCAAAAGGCAAACCCTGAGGGACGAGAAGAGGATCTGGGTGTCTCCTTTCCCCAAAGGGTTATCTGCCAATTCTGAAGCGGAAGGCTGAACGACTAACAGTGTGAGCGGAGATTTTAAAAGACTCATGAGTATAATGGGACAAATATTAAAGCTGAGGGATACCGGGAAGGAATCTGGTACACTCCTAGGCTTTCTCGTATATTCCCCCCAAAAGTAATATGGGCTCAGGGGGCTTGGAACTTCCCCAAACTTGTAGTTGAAGCTACTAAGAAAGTGTTAGTCACTCAGTTGTGTCTGAGTCTTTGCGACTCCATGGACTGTGGCCCACCAGGCTCTGTGGTCCATGGGATTCTCCAGGCAAGAACATTGGAGTAGGTTGTCATGTCCTTCGCCAGGGGATCTTCCTGACCCAGGGATTGAACCTGGGTCTCCTGCATTGCAGGCAGATGCTCTACCATTTGAGCCACCAGGGAGGCCCTGAAACTACTAAAGAATACAGCTTTAGAAGATTTCCGTCCTCACAGGGTCTAAAGTCCAGCTTCAGGTCCTCTCAAGCCGTCTCTTTCTCAGATTCCTAGGCCTCCAAGCCACCTACAACAAAGTAAGCCCTCTTGAAAAGAAAGTAACACCTCTTGAAAAGAAAGTCAACCTTAAATAGTCTCTAAAATTTTTCATACACAGAGCCTGACAATCAAAAATAACCAGGCATATGCGGGAATAAAACGCGATTTTACAAATACAAAAGAAACAATAGGCAACACAAGAGAACCCAGAGAGTTATTAGTCACAGAGTTAAAATAGCTGTTTACATGTGAAAGTATCAGAGTGGAGGGTAACGGAATCTTCCAAGACTAATGAAAGACATCAAGCCACAGATTTGAAAAAAACTACAAATCATAAGCAAGGTAAATAGGAAGAAAACTACAGAGACATTGTAACAAGAACTGCTTGTAAACAGAGAGAGAAATCTGAAGCAACCAGAGGAAAAAAGACCAGTTACCCTCAGGGGGACAACAGTAAATTAGTAAGCTGACTTCTCAAAGACAACAAAATTCAGACGATGATGGAATAAGCCTTCAAAATGGTTAAAGAAATAAGACTGAAATTAGAGTTCTTTGCCCCATGAAAACATTTTTCAATAATGAAAGTGAATTTTAAAAAATGTGTGTGGAAGCAAAAACTGAATTTGTTGTCAAAGACGTGTCCTATGTATAGGCAACCCTAGAAGGATAGTTTCAGCCTCGGCGGCAGACAGAGAGGAGCAGCACAAAAATGGGCAGACCAGCCATGGGGCCGCTGTGGCAATGCAGGCAACTTCTGAGAGTGCCTGGACCAGAGGGCTGGTTTTTGGAAGTGATGAGAAGCGGGTCTATTTTGAAAATTGTTTTGGTTTAAAAATGGACCTGCTTCTTAATTTACTGATGAATCAAACACATGCTATGAGCAAATGAGAGGAGTCAAGGATGTCTCCTCCAAAGTTTCTGACCTGAGCTAAAGGAAGAATGAAGTTGCCAGTAACCAAGACGGGAAGGGCACAGATGGCGCTGGTTTGGGGGTAAATCAAAGGTTTGTTTTTGGAATTGCCACATTTGGAAGTCTCCTTAACAAAGAAATGGATATGTCAAGGAGGTTGTTGGAGTCTGCAGTTAGGAGAGAGGTCTGGGCTAAAGATTAAAATTTGCTACCTTTTTAAAATTTTTCCTGTGTGATGATGGAGGTGGGGGTGGTAGTGTTGATAATAATTATGGTTAAAATGGTTAGCACTCATTGTTTATTGTGTGTTGAGTACTGTGCAAAATATTTTATATACATTATTTCATTTAATATTAACAACTACCATGTAAAGCAAATACGTTCATGACTCCCTTTTTAGAGATGTGAAAACTGAGACTTTGAGTGGAGAAGTGATCCAAGGTCATACAGCTATTAGTTGTTGTTCAGGCATATGAAACAAAGTCTCAGAATTTGGGGGATATTATCAAACTTCTGAGCACTTTCTAGGGGATGGTCACTCACTCCATTATTCAAAAGATATCTATAAGTACCTGCTGCTCCCTAACCCTTAGAGTAAGTCCTGGGGCCCAGACATGAGGCAAGACAACTCACTTCTCCCTGTTTTCCTGCGTCAGGACACTCTAGGGAAGGGTTGTTGCTGTTTGGTCGCTAAGTCATGTCTGATTCTTTACAACCCCATAGACTGTGGCTCTCCAGGCTCCTCTGTCCATGGGATTCTCCAGGCAAGAATACTGGAGTGGGTTGCCATTTCCTTGGGGAGGGTGCTGCTGGGCAAGTGACAGATAGGGCCAGAATGGGGACTAGCTGTGTCACCAGAGGACAATGAGCCTCTCCTAAGCCTCTCTGACGAGCCCTGATGTGACCACCTTTCATTTAATCCTTAAAAAGCCTTTGACGGTCAGAGGTTATTGGCCCATATTACAGATGAGGAAACTGAGGCTTAAAGAGTTTGGTAAGTTTATCCACAGTAAGTAAGTCACAAAACTAACAAGTGGCAGAAGCAGGTCTTGAACTCAGGTCTAGCTGACTCCAAGTCAAGTGCTTTACCTACCATCCACAAAAATCCCTCTCAAACCTCAGGTCTTTACTGCCCTCCTGGCTTGGAATCCTCTTCCCGGTTGTATCACTCAGGTCTTAGGCTCACCAGTCACCCCATCAGAGAGGCCTCCGTGATCAGCAAAATCTAAAGGACCCCCTCTTAATATCTCACCTTCAGAGCCTTCATCCCGCTTATGTCTTAATTATTTACACACCCCAACACCACCATTGTTAGCCACCTGAGAGCAGGAACTTTATCTGGCATTAAAGCATCCCTGGGCTTGTAGAGAGTCAATAAATATTTGTGGAATGAATGAATAAAAAAATGAATGAACGAACAAAAGAACGAATGGACTACTGCTTAACCTAAAAAGCCAGTCAAAAAGAATGTGATTCTATCCTATTTCCCTTGGTGGGCACAGCTGCGTGCACTTGGGTGCTAGCCACACCCTTTGTTTGGAAGATGAAGACACCTCCTGAGCCCATAAAGGGGAGCAGAGGCTTGGCTGGACCCCGAGGCTCTTCTCCAACAAGTTTGCCCTGCAGAGCCCCAGGAAAGTCCCCAGAAGTGGGCAGCCCTCCCACCTGCTCCTCAGAATGCAACCTGCGGAGAAAAACAGCCCCGGGTGACCTGGATCCACCCGGCGAGGTGTGGGAAACCTGAGCTGGGACTGGCACTGGGCGGGGCCACCCCACACGTCCTCAGCTTTGTTTGCCTCTGTGTATGGCAACCAGAAACCACCGAGCCAGCAGTTCTCAGAGGCCACCTCCCCCCCACACCACCCCTTTATTTTAATCTCCTAAACTGATTTGTCAGCAGCAGGAAGTGACATGACAGCTTTCCTCACAAAAGGGAAACTCCTCCGTGTTTCCATGGGGATGGAGGCTACTGTGTGATCACAGATTTATATAATCTTAAAGGTGTACACACCATGATGTCATCTGCCAGGAGCTAGGGGAGCGAAGGAGGGCCAGAGGCTACAAGTCTAAAGCAAATTAGCTGCGATTTGCAAAATTCCAAAGAAAGGAGAGGATTGCGGTGGAAGTATCTGGGGTTGGTAGTCTCCTAATGGAATAATGGATGCCTGGAAACCACAGGAAAGCATAAAGCATGCATTGATGCATATTCTATGTCCTAGAATTAGAGGGCTGGGAGGAAGCTTGCCCATTAGATCTAGGGCAAACTGGTCATTTTTTGGGTGGGAAACTGGGCCCCAAGAACCGCTAGTGGTCATCAAGAGAGGGGAAAGGAACCTGACGTTTTTCCAGGGCCCACAACCTGCCAGGCACTTCTACATTCAAGAGCCTATCTCTCCTTCCCAGGTGAAGTCCAATAGGTTTTTTCATCTTCATTTTACAGATGAGGAAACTGAGGCCCAAAGGGATAAATGGTTTTTCCACCTCAATATCATGGGGTAAAACCATGGTGACGCCTGATTGGCTATAAAGCTCATCTTTTCCTCACTCCCATGAGCTGTCTTTTGGACTGAACTGGAGCTTCCTTCCCTAGTCTTTTCACACACCCACATTCCCATCTCCACAAGGCTGTTTACTTGCTGTATGACCTTGAGCTACAGTCAGAGGGCTGTCACTTCACCTCTCTGAGCCTCTGTTTCTGCCTCTGTAAAATGGATTTTGCTTTAAATTCAATCCTATGGAAAGCAGTTAGTACAGCGGCTAGCACAGGGAACCAGTTCTAAAACTGACAGCTGTTATTACATTTATCAGTATTAAATGATTGAGATGTCCCTACGTCAGTCTCCCAGCTGAGAAACATTTTAATAGCTTAAGCATCTACTCATCTTAGGTAACTTTTATCTTGACTTCCCTAGTGGCTCAGATGGTAAAGCATCTGCCTACAATGCGGGAGAGCTGGGTTCAATCTCTGGGTTGGGAAGATCTCCTGGAGAAGGAAATGGCAACATACTCCAGTATTCTTGCCTGGAGAATCCCATGGACAGAGGCCTGGTAGGCTACAGTCCCTGATCACAAAGAGTCAGACACGAACTGAGCAACCTCACTTCACTTCATCCTTCCTAAGAAAAGCAGTCTCAGGCCCAAAGTGACATTTTCTGGAGGGCCTGAAATTATAATGCTGGCTGTCCTGGCTGGAGGGAGGTTAAGCAGCTTGCACTGGGATAAGTGAGTGAATTGTTTTCACTGGCGGCTCCCTTAGGCAGCCACTGTATTTTTCCACTGTGTGGATCACACTGGAGATTAATTCTGGTTCAGCCGATGCCTGCCCAGCAGAAAGTGATGGCCCAGGCTCACAATGATGGCAGCCGTGGCATCTGCCGTGGACTTGAAGTCACTGGCATGCTTCCACGAAGGGAGATATTTGCAACAGTAAATGTCTAGGGTTTGATAAACAAAACAAAACAAAACTGGATACGGTTTGTTTTGAAAGGCGTGAACACACTTCTCATCGGAAGCCCAGTCAAGGAAATGAACTTGCCCGCCCAGGGTAAGTTCTCAGAACAGGGAACACAGGAATCTTCCTGGCCCTGGGAGTCAAGTGGTGCATGGTGAACCAGTGGAGAAAGGTCAAGGTCTTGAACAATGGGGCTGGACCAAGACCACTACTCTGGGAACCCCTGGAAAACTAAGCTGTTTGCTTTCTGGCTTCCTACAGCACTTTATCCAGAAACAAAGGAATGCAGAGGCTAAGGGGCCAGCAATCCAGAAGCTTCCCTGTTGTTCAATTCAACATTAAAAACTGGGCTACAGGCTGGTAGTCAATTACACCTTCTCTGTTTGGGGCTGTTTGGCTAGATAGTGAAAATCCAGAATATTGCCCTAGAGCAAGCCAGATTTGTCTATCTTCTTCAACAAAATTATGAAATCAGGGCAGCAAGTGACCTGAAGGAGGCTGCCACCAAAAATGCTGGGTACCGGTGCGGAGATGTCCAGGGAATGGGCTCCAAAACAGTAAGGGTCAGGCTGGGGTGGGGGCTCCAGGTGACTTGCCTGCACTGTATTGGCTTACTGTGCTCGGTATTCCTTTCACAATTAATAAAGGTCTTTTCAAAAGAGAAAGAGCGCCTGAGAAGCAAGTGATAAAATAAAAAGGCCACAAAATTAGGAAACGGAACAGACATAGGGCCCAATTCCCCCACTTGTGTTACTTGGCTATGCTCGGTCTCTGTCCTTTGCAGATCTTGCCGAGTTGTTCTGGGGTAAGCACAGCCCACCGTGCGCATAGTAGAAACACACTTGTGGCAAATGTATCGAGAAACTATCTTTACCTCTTTAGCAGAGACCAGAGGAGGGGAGGCTTTTAAAGATTACCCTGGGGGAAGGTGTTAAATGAAAAAAGCAACCAAGCAAATGCCACTCATTCCTAGCTTTGGCTCTGGGTACACTTGGGTTCCCTGTGTGACATATTGGGAAAAACATAGGCAGACACTTGAATTCATTACCAACAGCAGGTTCTAGTACTTTTTTAAAATAACTGATCACATTTCTCTACCACCCTGGCAACCCAGCCATCTCATGGGACTGAGGGGCCACCAAGGAGTATGGGATCAGATGCCAAAACACATTCTGAAAGACCTTGTTTTCCCCTATTTCAGTTATGGGGAAGGAGTCAGAGGGGCTGACCAAGAAAAGCATTGAGATTTCAATAGAAATGCCATAATTTATTCTGTTGTATAAAAAAGTCATCCGTATGTAACAAAATGTCTTCTTAGAAGAAGATATATATTATTTCAGGTCATAAATAATCAGCAAACATACAACTGTTGGCAACTTAAAAAACAAAACAAAATCAACACTGGTGCTTTCCAGTGCTGAAAACAAACCTGCTTAGGACATATTTACAGGATATTACAGTACTCAAACACAAAAATTGAGGTATTTGGTTCTTCTAGGAGTAGACACTGACATTTGTGAAGGTGGACCGCCTACACAAAAATAAATAAAACAAAGTATATTCTCATATGTATATGTGTTGTGGGGAATGGTAATACTGGTAGGTATGTCAAGCATGAAAAGTGTCTTCAGAAAACAGGGACAAAAAAAAAAATCGGCTCTCACACTTGAGTCCTCTCTCTTCTGCCCCTTTCTGTCCGAGGGACTTGATGTACCCACTGTATGTTGGTCCCAAAATGTGCTGAGTTCAGCAAACATCTAGGCGTGAAGTCATCATTACAACTGCTCAGGAACCCAGTGGAACTTGGGTGAAATTAAATAAATAAAGACAGGCCCTCACGAGCCCCCTTTCCTGGAGTTATTGCATTTCCACTTTCCGGGAGCCTGGAATCCCGGTGGGTTGTGAAGATCACCTCCCGTGGCTTTTCAGCAGCTGGGAGAGGTCGTGATAGGACTCTGAAGGTAGCTCAATGCACCGTTTGTGGGGTGGACGGGAATGGAGACCGGGAAGTTGAAGACGGTGGTGGTGGAGGTGCTGCAGTCAAGCACAGCCATGGCAGGGCTCCCCGCCTCTGCAGAGCAGTGCGGGGCCAGGACCTGCGACTCAAACTGCAGCAGCTGGCCCATGAAGCTGAAGTTGGGGGAGATGATGCTTCTCCTCTGCTTCACAAATTCAAAGGCCTCGTCCAGCTTGACTCGATTAGTCCTCATGAGGTAAGCGAGGCAGATGGTGGCCGATCGGGAAATGCCCGCCTGACAGTGGACAAACACCCTTCCACCAGCATTCTTGATGGAGTCTGGGAAACAAAGGGCAGCTGGTTATTTGAGAGCCCAGGAGAATGACTCCAACCAACCCCAGGTGTCTAAGAAATGTCACATGTGTTCTGTCCAGCATGGTCGACATCACCTCATGTCATCACAGACATACTGTCCGTGAAGGCAATGTGGGCACAGTGGATTTAAACAGCCGGGGATTTAAACCCAGGCAAGGCATCGCCACTAAGCAGATTGATATTGGGACAGATCAATCCAACCTGAGATTCAGTTTGCTAATTTATCAAGTGGGACATCGAACCTGTACTCTGTAGGGATGCTGCCCATGCTAGACTGATTTTAATGTCTAGAGGAAAGCTGCTATCTATGTCGCTCAAGTTCTCGCCATGGAGTCTAGTCTCAGTCACTAAAACAGAAGGAGTGTGGCAAAGTCCCAGGCATCTGCTCCACTTACCTATGAAGTCAATTGCCTCATTGAACCAGGAGCTGATGTCCGCCTTGTGGTTGTCCTCCACGGGGATGCTCTTGTACTGGTAGTGACCCTCGAAATGGTTGGGACAGTTCGCAGAGACGTTGATCAAGGCAGTGATGCCCAAGGCATCCAGCATGTCCTTGCGGGAAGCATGATAGGCACTGCCCAGGTACAGAAAGGGCAGGATCTCCACTGGGCCACCCTGAAATCCAGAAACATCCAACACTTGTCAAGCTTTGTTCAACGTCAATGGTGGTGCCCACATCCACAAAACCTCCCTGCTGGACAAGTTAGTTTCAATATTGGGTGAACCTCACAGCACTGTTAAGAGTGTCAATAAATAGGGGACTAAACCCATTTGCCTAGGCAGGGCCAACAAGCTAATTTCTGTAGTGCCAACAATTAAGAGGCTCGGCTCCACCGTACCATTTAACCACGGGATAAATGAAATCTCCCTGTGTCCCCTGTTATAAATAAAGCTGCACGTCACTTTCTATATTTTCACTAGCGCGGCTCTGCCACCTTTGNGAAACGCCATAATCCAATTCCTGTCTCTTATACACATCTAGATGTGTATAAGAGACAGCTTCAAAAACACCACGTCTTTCTTCTCAAATTCCATAAATTGAGCCATATTGTTAAATTAAACGACATCAGCCTTAATAATGTTCATATTCATCAGTCATAAGATTATTGTTCTACATTTTACTTTCTTCGTGAGAGCAACATGAAAGATCAATAAAAAAAATATCTTTTTTCTAGAAAAGTTTAGCAGCTTTTAGAATTTTCTTGGATATTCTATAAAAATTATTATAATAGTTTTAACAGTGGCTAACATTATTATGAGATTATTGAATTTTAAACTCCATCAAACTGCTTTATATAAATAAATTTATACAATCTTCATAATAACCCTGCCAAGTAGGCACGGTTATTATTCCCATTTTACAGAGGAAAGAATTAAGGCACAAAGAGGTTTAGTAATTTCCCAAGTTACATAGCTGGTACCTGGGGAAACCTGAATTCAAACCCAAGGAGTCTTGCTCCAAAGTCTGCTGAAATTCTAGGCCATGCTGCCCAGCTGTTCACAGACAAGACGTACTTGTGATCAGACTGGGGTCTGAAAAGGTGAGCACTACAGTGCTGGCTTTTGTTACATCACAAGTTATGCTATCCGCTAACCCCAAGAAGCCTAATCCCCAAAAAGTACAGGGAAGGAAATAAAAACCATTTCAAATATGCATATTTTTAAAAACCTTACATTTTTCTGAATAGTATATGGCTTTGCCATCCTGATTCATATTTCTACCTTCTAAAAATACAAAAGTCAGACATGCATTCATTTTAAAAATTTACTCTGAATTTTATAAAAGTTCAGGATATGACACTTTATCCAGTGTATTCTGAAACCATAAAATAGCAGTAGTGTATAAGATCAATTATTCTGATCCATACTAAGGCTTTAACAAGACCTCAGGCTCAGAATACATCCTTCTCAACATGCCAGGGAACCTCCAAATCCTTGGAAACCTCTGAAACAGAGGTTGCGGATTCACAGTCCTAGAGGGCCCAGGCAGGTAACTTTAATACATAAATCCTATGGAATACAATATAATCTGCAGGAGGGGAACCTAGGGTTAACTAGAGAAGGCACAACCTATATAAAAACACTCAAATTCAACTTTAAAATACTGTGTCAAGTACATAAAATATGGCTAATAATACATTATGCTTTAAATGGAATAGCACAATAATATGTTTCTTGAGCTAACCAACCTGGCCAGCACATAGGTTATGACGTACTCTTTGCTGTTATCACTTGTTTATTATGTCTCAGTCTCCTAGTACAAGTTCCCTGAAAAGAAAGGATCTAGCTCTTTCACACTTATATTCACTGTCACTCAAAAAAATATTTTTGAGCTCCTACTAAATATTCTAGAAACTGGTGTATATAACAGTGAACAAAACAAGTGAATTCTCTGTACTCATGTCTTTTTGATCTTATGAGGAAATACAAAATAAATGAGTAAATAAGAAAAATTAGACTATGTTACATGGCGATAAATAAGGAATATAAAGTATTCCTTTAGGACAGAGGGTTGTAGGGTGAGAGTGAGGGTTGATATTTTATAAATGATAACAGAAATCTCTCCAAGAAGGTGACATTTGAGCAAAAACATAAAAGAAATGGAGAGTGATCCACATAGATACCCAAGGAAGAGCTTCCCTTTTGTCATGTGCTTAATGTCAAAAGGAACATTAAGCACCTATGTCTTTGATTAGGCAGTGCTTTGCCTGACTGAAGAACAGCAAAGAACCCAGTGTGGCTGAAAGGGAGGAAGCAAGGGCAGGGATAGGATATTGTGCAGAAAGTAAGAGAAGAAGGTGCTATTCATGCAGGGTCTGGCAGACTGTCGTGATGACTTTGGCTTCTACTCTGAATGAGATGGGAAGCCACTGAAGGAGGGATATGGTCTGGCTTATGTTTTAATAATATCACTGTGGCTACAAAGTTAAGAATAGATGGAAGGAGAGTAAAGGCTGACAAAGGTGACCAGTTAGGAGGGAACTTCCATAATGAAATGCAATAGATGATGGTGGAGTGGACCAGACTGGTAGCAGATAAGATGGTAAAAGGCTATCGGATTCTGTATATATTTTGAAGGTGGAGCCAACAAGACTTACTGATAGATTAGATGTAGGGTATGAGAAAAAGAGAGGAGTCAAAATTTTGGCCTGAAGTACTAAACAGAAAAGGTTATGCATTTACTAAGATGGAAAAGACTATAGGAGAAATTGGTCTGGGGTGAGGGAAAGGGAAGAATCAGGAGTTCAGTGCTAGACAAAACCTGTGATGCCTACTAGACATCCAAGTGGGAATATCACAAAAACAACTGGATATTTATGACTGAACTTTAGGGAAGACGTGCAGACTGAAGACATAAACTTAGGATTGTCCAGGACATGGGTAATATTTAGAAAAACAGATAGGATGAAATTACCAAGGATATTATTATAGAAGGAGAAGAGGTCCAGAGACTCAGAGCTTGCCAAGGTTTAGATATCTGGGAGATGAAGAGAAATGAGCAGATGAAACAGGGTCATAATGAGGATAGTACCATGGAGACACACCACTCAAATTCCTCCTTCAAGAAAGGACTTGCTTCTCAGTTTAAGGAAGTATGGAGATCAGATAGTCCAGTTGTCAGCTATTTTATGGGCAACCTCAGCAGTACAGACCACCTTGGTCAAAAGCAAGCTTTTCTCTGATGAGCCTACTTAGGAAAATAATATTTTCTACATGGAGGCCTATTCTAGCAATTTTGAGTTAAGTAGTACAATAATTAGTAACACTGAGGGAACCTTCCGATGAAGACCTTAAATGAAACGCCATAATCCAATTCAACTTTCCTCCTCTTTTCAATTGTATTATTTTTAAGTGGCACTTTAATTCCAGTAAGTTATATGTTTTATCTAAATTAGTAACTACAAGTACTTCCCTACATTTGGGGGAAGTTCTAGCACTTCCTTGGTTACGTAATTATAGCAAAAGAGGCAAAAATACAGATAAGGACAACTTGAAATTGCTTATTTTACCCAACAGCAATTATTTGCTAATTTCTCTATATTTACAACAGACAATGAACTGCTTACAGTTAGGAACCACGTGTCTTTATATTTGTGATATCTAAGCATGGACTAGTTCCAGTAAATGCTCAATAAAACTTTGATAAATTAATTAAGTTAATTAATAATGTACCCTCACAGAGCTATCAAGAAGTAAAATGAAAATCACATAAAATTTACCTTCTCTTCCTTCTTTTATGGTAGAAATGTGAATAAAGAATGAAATGACAGAAAAACAAGAGAGAAGCAGGAGGCATCAAAATCATACACAACTAATTAATGACTGATTATATAATTATTTCTTTCACAATTGCTCATTTACACAAAAGCCTAAGAAGTGGAATGGTCAAACAATTTGTGCAACAGCATACAGATTTCTTTATCACCAATGTAGGCACCATCCACCAGTGTTCAACCACAGTTGAACTACTTCAGTCACTTTTGAGAAATTGTATTATGCATCTTTAATCTCAAACATTTATATATTAATTGAGGTTATGTATTTATAATGATCTTTTCTACTCATCATATTCCTAATCATTTAAAATATGTTAGTTACCATGGAAACAATGTCATCAACTAAGGGCAAACCTCAGTGACATCCACAATCGATGAAATATGAAATCAATTAATATGATGGCTGTGCAGTTTATAACAGTTACTTAGAAAGGGTTAGCTGATCTAGTGTAAAATAAACATCATAGAAGTTGCAGGGGAGGGCATGTAGTCGCCATCAGAGTTTTTCACTTCTACAATCTCAGGTGAGTTCATTATCAGCCACCCTCTTAAAATGTATCCTTCTTTTGGAAAACTTTGCCAAATAAAACATCTCAGAAATGGTCCATAGAGTTTAGTCATCCTCAGAAAGGATGGGAAATGAAATAAGACAATTCACAGCCTATGCACTGCCCTTCCAAAGGATCTTTGCCTCCTCTGGCTGTGCCTTACACTGAAGTACTGCTTTCTCTATCAGTGATTTCTTTATAGATGACTGACTCAGCTCAAGAAAAGCCACAAGGTAAGCAAACAATCAGGTGGTGATATTTTAGGGCAAGAGGAAAATCTCTATATAAATATTACCCCTCACCCCATCACCTCTTGTCTATGAAATTCCACCATTTATTTCCACTTTTTGAGTATTGTCTTCTCTAGAAGACATCTTTTAAACTGCAGAAATTTGAGACAAGAACATAGGTCAAAGATCCTCATAAGGATCCATCTATAAGAGATGAATCAGCCTGCAGTGCAGGAGACGTGGGTTCAATCCCTCTGTCAGGAAGGTTCCCCTGGAGAAGGAAATGGTAACCCACTCCAGTAGTCTTACCTGGAAAATCCCACAGACAGAAGAGCCTGGCGGGTTACAGCCTATGGGGCTGCAAGAGTCAGACATGACTTTGTGAATAAACCACCATAAGAGATGAAGAAAATTGAGCCCCTAAGTGATAAAGCGGCTTCCCTGGAATAATATCAAGCAAAGAACAGAGCTAAATAAAAATCCCTATCTCCTAACTCATAGGAATAGCACTGGAAGCCTATAAAAGGGGTGTAGGGAGAGAAGGAAAAATGGGTACAGGTAGTATGAGATGTGATCTCAGGGAACATAACTGAAGAACCATGGAGAGTAAAACAGGAAAGAAAGAAAGCCAATACAACAATGCTTAGTGAATTGTCTGATATAGGATACTACACAGCAGTGAAAACGAACCAGCCACTAACACCTACACTAACAAAAAAGATCTTAATGACCAAGATAATCACGATGGTGTGATCACTCACCTAGAGCCACACATCCTGGAATGTGAAGTTAAGTGGGCCTTAAAAAGCATCACTACAAACAAAGCTAGTGGAGGTGATGGAATTCCAGTTGAGCTGTTTCAAATCCTGAAAGATGATGCTGTGAAAGTGTTGCACTCAATATGCCAGCAAATTTGGAAGACTCAGCAGTGGTCACAGGACTGGAAAAATCAGTTTTCATTCCAGTCCCACAGAAAGGCAATGCCAAAGAATGTTCAGACTACCGCACAATTACACTCATTTTGCATGCTAGTAAAGTAATGCTCAAAATTCTCCAAGCCAGGCTTCAGCAATGCGTGAACCTTGAACTCCCAGATGTTCAAGCTGGTTTTAGAAAAGTCAGAGGAACCAGAGATCAAATTGCCAACATCCACTGGATCATGGAAAAAGCAAGAGAGTTCCAGAAAAAACATCTATTTCTGCTTTATTGACTATGCCAAAGCCTTTGACTGTGTGGATCACAATAAACTGTAGAAAATTCTGAGAGAGATGGGAATAGTAGACCACCTGACCTGCCTCTTGAGAAACCTATATGCAGGTCAGGAAGCAACAGTTAGAACTGGACATGGAACAACAGACTGGCTCCAAATAGGAAAAGGAGTATGTCAAGGCTGTATATTGTCATCCTGGTTAATTAACTTATATGCAGAGTACATCATGAGAAACGCTGGGCTGGAAGAAGCACAAGCTGGAATCAAGACTGCCGGGAGAAATATCAATAACCTCAGATATGCAGATGACACCACCCTTATGGCAGAAAGTGAAGAGGAACTAAAAAGCCTCTTGATGAAAGTGAAAGAGGAGAGTGGAAAAGTTGGCTTAAAGGTCAACATTCAGAAAATGAAGATCATGGCATCCCGTCCCATCACTTCATGGGAAATAGACGGGGAAACAAAATGTTCTGTGTGTTCTGCCTGCCATTGACAGACTCATCTCATCTCTTTTCTTCCCCTCGGGCCTCCCTGTTCCCTGAGACACTACAATATTGAAAGTAGGCCCCCTAACATCACTTCATGGGAAATAGATGGGGAAACAGTGGAAACAGTGGCTGACTTTATTTTGGGGGGCTCCANGAAAGTGAAAGAAGAGAGTGAAAAAGCTGACTTAAGACTCAACGTTCAAAAACCAAAGATCATGGGATCCAGTCACATCACTTCATGGTGAATATAAGGGGAAAAAGTGGAAATAGTGACAGATTTCATTTTCTTGGGCTCTAAAATCACTGCAGATGGTGACTGCAGCCATGAAATTAAAAGACACTTGCTCCTTGGAAGAAAAGCTATGACCAACCTAGACAGCATGTTAAAAAGCTGAGACATTACTTTGCCGACAAAGGTCCATCTAGTCAAAGCTATGGTTTTTCCAGTAGTCATGTATGGATATGAGAGTTGAACTATAAAGAAAGCTGAGCACCAAAGAATTGATGCTTTTGAGTTGTAGTGTTGGAGAAGACTCTTGGGAGTCCCTTGGACTGCAAGGAGATCGAACCAGTCCATCCTAAAGGAAATCAATCCTAATATTCATTGGAAGGACTGTTGCCAAAGCTGAAATGCCAATACTTTGGCCACCTGATGTGAAGAACTGACTCATTGGAAAAGACCCTGATGCTGGGAAAAATTGAATGGAGGAGAAGGGGACGACAGAGGATGAGATCTTTGGAGGGCATCACTGACTCGATGGACATGAGTTTGAGCAAGCTCCAGTAGTTGGTGATGGTCAGGAAAGCCTGGCGTGTGCAGTCCAAAGGGTCACAAAGAGTGGACACGACTGAGTGACTGAACTGAACTGATTCATAGTGGCTCTGTTTGTGGTAGTTAAAAACCAGAGACAACCAATATTCTATTAACTATTAAATGGATAGAAATTAGAAGAATAATCATTCGGTAAAAAGGAATGCATCATTGATTTACATAGCGGTATGAATGGATCTCAAAATGATTGTGTTAGTGAATGAAAAAAGGCAAATAGAGTACATAGTGTATAATCCATTTATATAAAGTGCAGACCTGCCTATCATGATAGAAAGCAAATCAGTTGCCTGAGGATGGGACAGAGCTCAACAAATTTAACTGTTATTGTTAGCCTCTCAACTCCACAAATGATGAAGGAATGAAGCAGAGGAGGAGGTATTCTAAGTTTGAACTGAAAAAGACTGAGAGGGACTTCCCCGGTGGTCCAGTGGTAAAGACTCTGTGCTTTCAATGCAGAGGGCGCAGCTTTGATCTCTGGTCAGGGAACTAAGATCCTGTTTGCCTTGTGACATGGTGAAAAAATAAAGTAGACAAGCAGCAAGGATTTCCTGTAGCACAGGGAACTACATTAAAAAAAAAAAAAAAGACTGAGAAAACCCTGAGAAAATTGAGTGATCAATTTTCTGTTGTTACAGGGAATAGGATGTTGAAATTAAGGCTGAGCTGTAGAAAAATAAGGAGTTTTAATTTTTTGCAACCCAGAGTGTCTTTGAAGCATCCTATCCCTTATGCACACAAGCATTACCCTCAGCCCTACCCTTCACCCCCACGCACTTCATCTATATAAGTCTTATTTTGCTTTTCCCCATGTCTGATCATTTACTATTTCATAGTGCTATTTTTCAAATGCTAATTTCTAAATCTTCCAAAAGTCAGCAATGAGACTAAAAACAAGATCACTGTAGGAACCCTAACATGCATTTCATGTACCCTTTTGTGCTTTCAGTTCAGTTCAGTCCAGTCACTCAGTCATGTCCGACTCTTTGCGACCCCATGAACCACGGCACGCCAGGCCTCCCTATCCATCATCAACTCCTGGAGTTTACCCAAACTCATGTCCATTGAGTCGATGATGCCATCCAACCATCTCATCCTCTGTCGACCCCTTCTCCTCCTGCCCTCAGGGTCTTTTCAAATGAGTCAGCTCTTCGCATTAGGTGGCTAAAGTATTGGGGTTTCAGTTTCAACATCAGTCCTTTCAATGAACACCCAGGACTGATCTCCTTTAGGATGGACTGGTTGGATCTCCTTGCTGTCCAAGGGACTCTCAAGAGTCTTCTCCAACACCACAGTTCAAAAGTATCAATTCTTCAGCGCTCAGCCTTCTTCACAGTCCAACTCTCACATCCATACCTGACCACTGGGAAAAATATAGCCTTGACTAGATGGACCTTTGTTGGCAAAATAATGTCTCTGCCTTTGAATATGCTGTCTAGGTTGGTCATAACTTTCCTTCCAAGGAGTAAGTGTCTTTTAATTTCATGGCTGCAATCATCATCTGCATCTGCCTTACTCACTGGGTTCAGTGAATTCCTCCAAAAGCAACTGTTGATGGCTGTTGAGTGATGAACTCAAAGTACATATGATTTGTTGACTTTAGTAATATCTTTTTATGTTTGACTAACTTTGAGCCAGGATTTCCCAGGTGTCTCAGTAGTAAAGAATTTGCCTGCCAAGCAAACTTGGGTTTGATCCTTGGGTTGGAAAGATCCCTTGGAGAAGGAAATGGTAACCCACTCCAGTATTCTTGCCTGGGAAATCCCATAGACAAAAGAGCCTGGTGGGCTATAGTCCATGGGGTCACACAAGAGTGGGACACAATTTAGCAACTAAACAACAACAACAACTTTGGGCAGAGAAGAGACAAAGATTCCAGAGCCTGAAGGAACTTTGCCATGGTTTTCACCAGCAGGTTTTACCATTTCCCATAGGAGTGAGCTTTGGAATTTGTGGGGCTCTTTTAGTATTTTGAAGATGGCCTTAACCCTTGCAGTCATGAGGTAATCCTTCACAACCAAACACTCCCTTGGTGTAGAAACACTGAACCCTGGTCAATGTTACTCTATAGTAATGGAAATGGAGGCTGCACGGATGTTGTACGAAATGATCCTCATGCTCTCTTAGTTGCATTTCTCTTAACTGGAGGCGTGGGCTCATATTTTATATACAGTTATGATGGTCTTGCAGTGGATATTAGAGTGTTTATCCACTTTAGCCATGACCCTACCACATCCCATTAACTTCACTACAATGCCTTATGGCTTGCATACCAGGAACACTAGGAAAAGAGGCAGGTCATTTCATTACAAAGGTTAAGTAAATGGTCTAATGTCAAAAGGGCAGTGAAGGCAGACAAAGTTAGAGCCTATGACTTTTTTGCACGGAATTTCTCTGGTTGCGGTGGGCAGTAGCTACCCGTGGTGTGCGGGCTTCTCCTTGCGGTGACCTCTCTTGCAGGGCACAGGCTCGAGGCGCATGAGCTTCAGTAGTAGTGGCTTTCGGGCTCCAAGTGCAGGCTCATCGTTGTGGTGCATAAGCTTAGTTGCTTCTTGACATGTGAGATCTTTCCAGACCAGGGATGAACCTGTGTCCTCTGCCTTGGCAGGCAGATTTCTACCTTCTGTGCCCACCAGGGAAGTCTGAGCCTAGGACTTGTGGTTGTCACTTCAGGGCTTGTTCTAACAGTGAATCCAGATGTTAGCAATTTCTTTAAAATTACCAAATAAATAATATAAATTAGAAAAGGATGTACATTTCTCCTTAAAATCATTGAGAAATATGCGTGCTCTGCCGCTTCTTTGCCTGAGTCTTTGCGGCCTCATGAACTGTGGCCAGCCAGGCCCCTCAGTCCATGGGATATTCCAGGCAAGAATACTAGAGTAGGTTGCCATGCCCTTCTCCAGGGGATCTTCCCAACCCATGGATGGAACCCGCGTTTCCTGCGTGTCCTGCATTACAGGCAGATTCTTTGCCACTGAGCCACCAGGGAAGCCCCCACTGACAAATACACACTTTATATTTTATTGATTTGTTTCTGTTTTCATTCGGAGATTAAGGAGGTGGCCTCTGGAGATGAACATTCCAGTTCTGCCACTTCTGTGCCAGTTTCTTCATCTGTTAGAACAGTTTAAGACTGGTTTGGGGATTATATAAAATAATTTATATCCAGTTCTCACAGTACCTAGAACATGGTGAATCTTCAAAAATTAGAATAATTTTGTTTAATCTCTGCAGGTTTTAATAAATGTAGTATAATTATAAGCCTCAAATCTGTGGTTCCCTAGATTTTAAATTGTTGTTCAATCACTAAGTCATGTCTGACTCTTTGCGAGCCCATGAACTGTAGCCTGTGAGGCTCCTCTGTCTGTGGGATTTCCCAGGCAAGAATATTGGAGTGGGTTGCCATTTCCTTCTCCAAGAATTTTAATTAATTCATAATAAAATCCATGCAATTTGAAGACTATTATATATGATTATAAGAATCCTATATTGCCTTTGAAAAGGACCTGATTGTCATACTTTTGTCTTCTGACCCTGGAAAATGGCCAACCCACAGGGCTACTCGGGGATGAATACCCCACACTCTGATGGCCTGACCACCGTGGTGATTGGTATGGTGTTGAGGATTATGATACAGTGTTCCTATTAAAATTTTTTCCATACTTCTAGAAGCTTGCCTTCTTTCACTTTCTTCTACTAGCTACATTTACTTTAAAATATATCACTGGTGACTGTGAGCTTTCCTACTCTCCTTGAAATATTGGGGGAATTCTTTTCAAGTTTTGATGGGCTTCAAATGTAAATAAGAGCTAATTGGCATTTTATTTTATAGCTCTTTGCATGTATCACGGATGGCATCACCGACTCGATGGACATGAGTTTGAACAAGTTCCGGTAGTTGGTGATGGACAGGGAAGCCTGGTGTGCTGCAGTCCATGGAGTCGCACAGAGTTGGACACGACTAAGGGACTGAACTGAACTGATTTATCATGGTATTTATTGTGTAAAATCCCGAATGAGACTGTAGAAACCCAATTTTTGAATTATCCACTAGGGGGAGGCCTTGTTCTTCCTTTAATTGTGGCTTTTTCAACCTTTTTTTTAAAATCAAATTTGCATTTCCTCTCCGTGTGAGAAGTTGAATGCCTCAGTCCTGGTATTAAGAACTCTGCTGAAAGTCATGCTTGTAGCTTGGCTCTTGTGAGGTTGACAGTGCAGAAGTCACTCAGGGAGAAAAGATACGTGTCGATCTCTGAACAGGCTTTAGTTTCCTTCCTTCTTTATCTTTCCTGGGCTACTGAGGCAACAGTCTCACACAAAACGTTATTTTTCACAGAATGTCACACCACTCTAAAGACTAAATCTAAGAACTATCTTCTGTCTCTTTACGGAGATGACTGGCTGAAGGGCCTTCCTGAATCACAAACACACTTAGTCTTCAGCCCTTCACCACTTTGATGGAACTCTTCACAGTAAATGTAACAGTGATATGAATGTATCGTTTCTGACATTTTCAAGCAACTTTACAAAAACAGGAACGTAACTTTTCAAAGCCCATTTATACTCCAATTTTTTAATGGTTCCAAGTAACTAATATTTAATTTCACCAAATTATATAATTTTTGTAATACATATAGTATAGAGTGGAAACAATGACAGATCTTATTTTCTTGAGCTCAAGAATCACTGTGGACAGTGACTGCAGCCACTTTATATATTGTTCATTGTTCAGTTGCTAAGTCACATCCAACTCTGCAACCCCATGGACTGCAGCACACCAGTCTTCCCTGTCCTTCACTGTCTTCCAGATTTTGCTCAAATTCATGTCCATTGAGTCAGTGACACCATCCAAACCATCTCATCTTCTGTTGCCCCTTTCTCCTCCTGCCTTCAATCTTTCTTAGCATCAGGGTCTTTTCCAATGAGTTGGCTCTTTGCATCAAGTGGACAAGGTATTGGAGCTTCAGCATCAGTCCTTCCAATGAATGGTGCTGCTGCTGCTAAGTCGCTTCAGTCATGTCCAAATCTGTGCTACCCCATAGACGGTAGCCCATCAGGCTCCCCTGTCCCTGGGATTCTCCTTGAAAGAAAAACCATGACTTAGTAACTGAACTGTGACTTAGTAACTGAACAATGAACAATATATGAAGTAGAAAATGATAGTGAATAGTAGAAAATGATAAGAGTTGGCAGAGGTTAAAAGTTCACTTGGCTTAAGAAATCAAGGCTGATTCAAAGCACAATGATAGTTATCTGACTCTCAGTAAATTTGAAGTTAGATGAAATGATGGTGCACGTACTTTGCAAAACCGTTTGGCAGTTTCTAGAAATGTTAAACATAAATACATATATGACCCAACAATTTCATTCCTAATTATCTCCCCAAGAGAAATGAAGTCATATATCCACATAAAGACTTGTATGTAAGTGTTCATTATCAGCATTATTCATGTTAGCCCCCAAGAAGAAGCTATCCATGATGTCTATCAACTCGTGAAGAGAAAAACAAAAGGTGGTGTATTTGTACAACAGAATATTCTTGAGCAATGACAAGGAATAGAGTAGTGATGCATGCTACAGTGTGGATGACCTTCAAAACTACTATATTAGGTGATAGAAGCCAGACTTAGAAGATCATATATTATAGAACTTTATTGAAAGAAAAGTCTATGATAGGTAAATTTATAGTGACAGTGAGTAGATTAATTTTCTTGGGGAGTTGGAGTGGGAGTAAAGGGTACCTGCAAATAGACATGAAGTTTCATTTTGGAGTGATTGAAGTGTTTTAAAATTGGATTGTGGTGATGGTTACACAACTCTGTACCTTTGCTAGAAATTGTTGAATTTTATTGTATGTATAAATCTCTTAAAAAATTAGTAGAATGAATCTGAAGATGAAATGTTTTTATGAAAATTTGAAACGTTCTTCCAGAGAGAGGAACTCACACTCGTTAGATATTCTAGCTACCAGGTCATATCAGCTTCTTAGTTTCAGAAGAAAGTAAGAAATTGTGACTTTCATTTCTGTCACCCTGGAAAAAACAGCCAGTGCCTCTGAATCAGAGCATTGGAATTCAAGTCATGGGGCTTGTGTTTGCCTGTGACTTGTGAAACATTGCTCTAACTCACATAATCTGTCCCACTGAACATGACAAGACTCTTATCAGGTTTGGTTCTTTCTCTCAAGGAATGTGAACACCGTGTTGTTCGCATATATTGAGCAATTTAATGTTATTATTGGAAGTGAGGTGGATATGAAGAGAATAATTTTTTTCTTGGTTAACTTCTGACAGGCTACAAACACTGTTCACCTTTCTCCATGTGCCTTTGGGTAACTTCCTTTGCTATTATCTGGCCAGAACATTGTTTGTTTGTTTGTTTGTTTTTCCTGACATCAGTGGTGGTGGATTTATGGCTTGACAGAGGTATGAAAAGTTACTTTTGACAGAAATCTTAAGGAAAATATATGAAATTGAGGAATATTCACAAATATATTGATTATTTTCACCTTAGAAATGAATTTCTTCAGTTCAGTTGCTCAGTCGTGTCAGACTCTTTGCCACCCCATGAATCGTAGCACACCAGGCCTGCATGTCGATCACCATCTCCTTGGAATTCACTCAAACTCACGTCCATCAAGTCGATGATGCCATCCAGCCATCTCATCCTCGGTCGTCCCCTTCTCCTCCTGCCCCCAATCCCTCCCAGCATCAGAGTCTTTCCCAATGAGTCAACTCTTTGCATGAGGTGGCCAAAGTACTGGAGTTTCAGCTTTAGCATCAGTCCTTCCAAAGAAATCCTAGGGCTGATCTCCTTCAGAATGGACTGGTTGGATCTCCTTGCAGTCAGGGGACTCTCAAGAGTCTTCTCCAACACCACAGTTCAAAAGCATCAGTTCTTCAGTGCTCAGCTTTCTTCACATTCCAACTCTCACATCCATACATGACCACTGGGAAAAATATAGCCTTGACTAGATGGACCTTTGTTGGCAAAGTAATGTCTCTGCCTTTGAATATGCTGTCTAGGTTGGTCATAACTTTCCTTCCAAGGAGTAAGCGTCTTTTAATTTCATGGCTGCGGTCACCATCTGCAGTGATTTTGGAGCCCCCCAAATAAAGTCTGTTTCCCCATTATTTGCCATGAAGTGATGGGACCAGATGCCATGATCTTCATTTTCTGAATATTGAGCTTTAGGCCAACGTTTTCACTCTCCTCTTTCACTTTCATCAAGAGGCTTTTTAGTTCCTCTTNTTTTTAATCTGCTGTTCTATGTAAAGATAATCTTTTAAACCTAAACAAATCTTTCAAACACAAGTATTATTTTCAGAATATTTAAATAAAAATTTAATTATGTGTACTCAAAATATTCAAATATATTAGAAATCTTCTCATATCCCTGTAAAAATATATATTTTTAGTACCTTATTGAGTATCTCCCTGGAAGAGTAATCTGTCTTTCTTCTCCAAACTAATGGACTGTTCTATAGGTCACAGGTACATAGTATCTATTATGAGCTCTTTGTACCTCTATAGTTAGATTGTATATCTACTTCTTTGTTAATTTATTTATTAAGTTTTTAATGGTGCTTCCTTTGTGTCTAGGACAGTAAAGAATCCACCTGCAATGTAATAGACCTGGATTTGACCCCTGGATCAAATACCACCTATGTTCAATACCTGGGTCAAATAGGTGCTTTTTAATAGCACCTATCAATTAAAGGTGCATAGGAGGCAATATTTTTGTGACTGTTAATTTATTAAAATGTATTTGCCCCTATTACATTTATTGATAATAATTTTCTCTTAATATCCAGCATTGTTCATAAGATTAATTTCATCAATAATCGCCCTTCATTTTTTTTTGTCCTTTTTTATTTTTCAGAAATCTTTTAGTACCTTACCCAATTGTAGTAAAACTTCACTATGATGTACTTAAATGTGAGCCTTTTATTTTTCTTCATATATTTTATTTGGACTCTCCATGAAAACATAAATATAGAGGTTCATGCCCTTTAGTTGCAGGACACATTAATTTTTAAAGATTATCTGAGAGAATCAATTCCTAGGCAGATTGATAAGAAGTCTGGGATCCCCCAGGAAGAGAAAGAAGTGTGGGGCTTTTGAGGAGTAGATAGAGGTCTGGAGTTATCAAGGAGTAGAAAAGGACAAACACTTCTTTCTTTAAGCCCAGAACTGATAATTGCACAACAAAGCAACTCATCATTAGAAGGTAATGATGACCCTGTATACGAGACACCAAAAGAGACACAGATGTACAGAATGGACTTTTGGACTCTGAGGGAGAGGAAGAGGGTGGGATGATTTAGGAGAATAACATTGAAACATGTATACTATCTTGTAAGAAACGAAGTGCCAGTCTGTGTTCGATACACGCTATAGGATGCTTGGGGCTGGTACATGGGGATGATCCAGAGAGATGATATGGGGTGGAAGGTGGGAGGGGGGTTGAGGATTGGGAGCTTGTATACACCCGTGGCAAATTCATGTCAATGTATGGCAAAACCAATACAGTATTGTAAAGTAAAATAAAATTAAATTAAAATAAAAGAAAAAAGCCTCTTGATGAGGGTGAAAGAAGAGAGTGAAAATACTTGCTTAAAACTCAACATTCATAAATCTTAGATTATGTCATCCAATCCCATCACTTCATGGCAAATAAAAGAAGAAAAAGTGGAAACAGTAACATATTTTCTTTTTCTGGTCTCCAAGATCACTGCAGAATGGGACTGCTGCTGCTGCTGCTGCTGCTGCTAAGTCGCTTCATTCGTGTCTGACTCTGTGCGACCCCATAGACAGCAGTCCACCAGCTTCCCCCGCCCCTGGGATTCTCCAGGCAAGAACACTGGAGTTGGTTGCCATTTCCTTCTCTAATGCACGAAAGTGAAAAGTCAAAGTGAAATTGCTCAGTCATGTCCAACTTGCAGAATGGGACTGCAGTCATGCAAATACAAGACACTTGCTTCATGTCAGTGTAAGTATTATGCTGCTTCTAAATGGTATAATGCATGTTGACAGTTTTATTTTAAAAATCAATCCAAATCAGAGTTTTAAGCTCTGGAATAAAATTTTATTTTGAATATTATAATATTCACATGTCCAGATATCCTCACACATTAAAAAACTCACCTATTATATGAAGCACATTAAGCTTGTAAACATTTGGCTATTGCCTCCAATTTAAATTATTTCACATACCTCTATAAATCTATAAAACTTCATTTGGTGTTTTTTTTAATATCTTTCACATTTTCTTTGAATTTTTTATTAATCTTTTCCATCTTACTATATTCAAATTTCCTTGTTTGAAAGGAATATCTTATATCCTTCCCAGTAACTAGAACCAGAGATCAGCTATGGTGACTATTTGAGAAATATTTGTTGAAGTAAATGAATAAGTACAAAATTAACATTAAACTTCTGCATCACAGCTATATGGAATTATATGCTATAAGTTACTTCATCAAATTCAGAACTTATTTTATGAGTACTGTGATCTACTAGTGGTGTACCCAAGTATGAGCTTTCGATACTTCATTAGAGAAATATTAGACCGCTTTCTTCTGTTTATTTTCTTGACCTCCAAAATCGCTGCAGATGGTGACTGCAATCATGAAATTAAAAGAAACTTGCTCCTTGTAAGAAAAGCTATGACAAACCTAGACAGCATATTTAAAAGCAGAGACAACTGAAACTTTGTGGACAAAGGTCTGTATAGTCAAAGCTATCATTTTTCCACTAGTCATGTATGGATGTGAGTTGAACCATAAAGAAGGCTGAGCACTGAACAAATGATGCTTTTAAACTGTGGTTGGAGAAGACACTTGAGAATCCCTTTGACAGTAAGAAGATCAAACCAGTCAATCCTAAAGGAAATCAACCCTGAATATTCACTGGAAGAACTGATATTGAAGCTGAAGCTCCAATACTTTGGCCACTTAATGAGAAGTGCTGACTCATTGGAAAAGACTCTAATGCTAGACCTCAGCGCTGGGAAAGATTGAGGACAGAAGGAAAGGGGGGCGCTAGAGGATGTGATGATTAGATGGCATTATCGACTCAATGGACATGAGTTTGAGCAAACTCTGGGAGATGGTGAAGGACAGGGCAGTCGGGCATGCTGTGGTCCACAGGGTGGCAAAGAGTAGGACACGACTGAGTGCCTGAACCACTCACCTTCTCTCTTCTGGTGAAGTAGTGTTTATCCCATTGTTTTTCTAAGTCAACTGTGAAAGAAAAAAAATGATAGTGCTACAAAAGCATGAATAAGATGATGCTGCTTAAAACTGAAGTGAAAAATATAAAATGTTTTTGTTTTTCAAAGTATTTGCCTGATTTCTTTCATTTCAATTTATTTTATTTTATTTATTTTTTAATTTTTTTCTTATTTTTTTACACGAACTCCCAAACATGAACCCCCCTCCCACCTCCCACCCCACATCATCCCTC
>SJYX01009652.1:0-39708 GCA_006410675.1 Oreotragus oreotragus | reverse complement strand
ATAGGATATTGAAAGAGGAACTCCTCAGGTCAGTAGGTGCCCAATATGCTACTGGAGATCAGTGGAGAAATAACTCCAGAAAGAATGAAGGGATGGAGCCAAAGCAAAAACAATACCCAGTTGTGGATGTGACTGGTGATAGAAGCAAGGTCTGATGCTGTAAAGAGCAATATTGCATAGGAACCTGGAATGTCAGGTCCATGAATCAAGGCAAATTGGAAGTGGTCAAACAGGAGATGGCAAGAGTGAACATCGACATTCTAGGAATCAACAAACTAAAATGGACTGGAATGGGTGAATTTCACTCAGATGACCATTATATCTACTACTGAGGCAGGAAACCCCTAGAAGAAGTGGAGTAGCCATCATGGTCAACAAAAGAGTTTGAAATGCAATACTTGGATGCAATCTCAAAAAAGACAGAATGATCTCTGTTCATTTCCATGGCAAGCCATTCAATATCACAGTAATCCAAGTCTATGCCTCAACCAGTAACGCTGAAGAAGCTGATGTTGAACGGTGCTATGAAGACCTACAAGACCTTTTAGAACTACCACCCCAAAAAGATGTCCTTTTCATTATAGGGGACTGGAATGCAAAAGTAGGAAGTCAAGAAACACCTGGAGTAACAGGCAAATTTGGCCTTGGAATATGGAATGAAGCAAGGCAAAGACTAATAGAGTTTTGCCAAGAAAACCCACTGGTCATGAATCTCTTATTTCCCCCCAAATCCTATTCATCATTGCTACTATTTTGAGTCATTAAAAATATTGAAATTTGTTTGATAAAATCTATTTAAAACTTCAGATATGGCTGATTCATGTTGATATGGTGGAAACCATCAGAATATTATAGAGTAATTATCCTCCAATTAAAAATAAAAGAAAACAACAAGAAATGATGATGTGTTTGCCTATGTACTGGATTTGTCTCTTTCATCTTGGGCCATTTCCCTTGTCACTTGGGCAATTTTCCTTGATGAAATTACTTTGTGAATGTTTTTTGCTTTCTTTCTTTTGGCCATTTTCCCACTGGCTTTAGAAAGAGAAAATGTCAGTGGTTACAGTGATGACCAACAGAACTTTGTTTCTGTCTCTCAGCAGCTTTTGTCAACACCTAGAATGTCTCTGATGGGGGATCAATAACTAACTCTTTTTTATTGAAGTATAGTTGCTTTACAATATTACAATAGTTTCTGCTGTACAGCAAAGTGAATCAGCTATATGTATACACATATCCCCTATTTTTTGGATTTCCTTCCCATCAGGCCACCACAGAGCACAAGATAAAGTTCTCTGTGCTGTACATATATAGTTCAGTTCAGTTCAGTCACTCAGTCATGTCCGACTCTTTACGACCCCATGAATCNGCTGTGATGAACATTTGGGTACATGTGTCTCTTTCTATTCTGGTTTCCTCGGTGTGTATGCACAGCAGTGGGGTTGCTGGGTCATAAGGCTGTTCTATTTGCAATTTTTTTAATGAATCTCCATGCTGTTCTCCATAGTGGCTGTACTAGTTTGCATTCCCACCAACAGTGTAAGAGGGTTCTCTTTTCTCCACACCCTGTCCAGCATTTATTGCTTGTACACTTCACACCAGTCAGAATGTTACCTCATTTTAAAAAAGAAAGAAGAAAAAATTGGAGACTGAATCTTCCAGAGGGAACTGGGATTATAGGGCTTGGTATCTGGGAAGTAGTGAAAAGTAGTCTCAGTTACGGTAGTTTAGCCCCAGGAGAGGGAATCCAGTAGTCATGTATGGATGTGAGAGTTGGACTGTGAAGAAGGCTGAGCACTGAAGAATTGATGCTTTTGAACTGTGGTGTTGGAGAAGACTCTTGAGAGTCCCTTGGACTGCAAGGAGATCCAACCAGTCCATTCTAAAGGAGATCAGCCCTGGGATTTCTTTGGAAGGAATGATGCTAAAGCTGAAATTCCAGTACTTTGGCCACCTCATGTGAAGAGTTGACTCATTGGAAAAGACTTTGATGCTGGGAGGGATTGGAGGCAGGAGGAGAAGGGGACGACCGAGGATGAGATGGCTGGATGGCATCACTGACTCGATGGAAGTGAGTCTGAGTGAACTCCAGGAGTTGGTGATAGACAGGGAGGCCTGGCATACTGCGATTCATGGGGTCGCAAAGTTAGACGCGACTGAACTGAACTGAACTAGATTCTTCCTTGGTGTCCTCAAGAGAGGGTGAATAATGGGTATACAGTGGACCCCCAAATTCAGGTTCTAACTACTGGAGTACCTGCTCTTGGCAAAGATTTCAGCACCTGAGTTTAGCAGGTGAATGGCAGGGCTTCATATTGTTCATGGGGTTCTCAAGGCAAAAATACTGAAGTGGTTTGCCACTCCCTTCTCCTTGACAGTGTATTAAAAAGGAGAGACATTACTTTACCAACAAAGGTCCATGTAATCAAGGCTGTAGTTTTCCATTAGTCATGTACAGATGTGAGAGTTGGAGCACAAAGGTTGAGCACTGAAGAATTGATGCTTTCAAACTCTGGTGCTGTCAAGGAGATCAAACCAGTCAACCCTAAAGGAAATCAGCCGATTAACTTGGAAGGACTGATGCTAAACTGAAGCTCCAATCCTTTGGCTACGTGATGTGAATAGCCTACACTTTGGAAAAGACCCTGATCCAGGGAAAGATTTAAGACAGGAGAAGAAGGGGGAGACAGAGGATGAGAGATTTGGATAGCATCATTGACTCAATGGACGTGAGTTTGAGCAAACTCTGGGAGATGGTGAAGGACAGGGAAGCCTGGTGTGCTGCAGCCCATGGGGTAATAAAGAGTTGGACACGACTTAGTGGCTGAACAACAACAAAGCAGGGCTTCAAGCCTCCATTTAATTGGCAGAGTAATAACCAGTGTGAAAATTATACAGCCTTCCCGCAAGGTTTTGCCTGAGACCCACAGAACCATGATAGAATCCCACAAAGGGCAAAGTAGGGTGGAGTGGAGTTCAATAATAAATGAGATTTAGTTGTCCATTCTGGCAAATAGAGGGCTTACAGGGCTTAGAGTTGTATTTACTCTGACTTAGAAAATTGTTTCTCAAATTCACATACTGTGTTAGATTGCAAAGACATTTGTCCTTGAGCCTAAAGAACAGATTTTCAGATTTCACATTTAAGAAACTGGGAATGAATGAATTATATATATATTTACTTCTTCCTCCTTCCCCCAATATTACTATTAAATAAATGTTGTTTTTTCAATTAAGGAAATGTGGCATGTCCCTAGGATATTAGCAAAATAACTAACATTTCTAATCCTTCTATGCAGAACATTTCACCCAAGAATGATATCTGATGAATCTTTCCATCCTTGTTTTAAGACATGGCTAGAGATAAAAATGCCAATTTAATTAAGAACTTTATACTTAGTAATTTTTAACAGCTTTATTGAGGTATAGTGTATGTAGCATAACATTCACCTCATTAAAACGTATACTTCAGGGAATTCCCTGGCAGTCCTGTGGTTAGAACTGCACCTTCCACTTCATGGGACCCAAGTTCAATCCCATCCTGCAATACGCCAGGTGTGGCTAAAAAAATAACCCCCCAAACAAGCAAGCAAAAAACAAAAAAACAAAAAACAAAAAAACAGTGTCTTACTAACCCACACTAATTAGAACAAAAATTAATGAGAGTGACAAATTCAAACAAAAATCTTAAAAAAAGTAAAAGTACAGTTCAGTTGTTTTAAGTGTATTTTCAGAGTTGCGCTTCCATTATAATGCTCTAATTTTAGAACATTTTTATCACCCCAAGGAGAACACTTGTATCCATTCCCTTGAACTTAGCCCTAAGTAGCCACTTACCTAGTTTATGACGCGATAGATTTGCCATCTGGATATTTCAAATAAATGAGAACGTAAAGCAGGTGACTGACTTCTTGCTCTTAGCAAATGTTTTTGAGGTTTATCCATGATACGTGCTGTTCTATGCAGCAGGCTTCATTCTTTTCTTTCTTTAAATTTTTTTGTTTTTGTTTTGCACCACACTGCTTGTGGACTCTTAGTTACCCCACTGGGAATTGAACCCACATCCGCTGCATTGCAAGTGCAGTTTTAACCCCAGGATCACCAGGGAAGTTCTGCTTCATTACTTTTCATTACTGAAAAATATCCCATTATATTGATATACCACACTTTCTTTATGTAATAATCTGTTAATGTCTTTATGGGTTGTTTCCACTCTTAGCTTTTATGAATGATGCTTGTGTGAATCTTTGTGTGGATATATTTTCATTTTTCTCAAGTGTTTGCCTAGAAGCAGAATTGCTGGAGCATGTGGTAATCTTATATTTACTACTTTGTGGAACTGCCAAGTAATTGTCAAATATTTCATTCCCATTAGCAGTGTACAAGGGATTCAGTTTCTTTTCTTTTCTTTTTTGTATAGATAGTTTCAGTTGTCAGTCTTGACTGTAGTCATTCTGGTGTGTGTGAAGTGGTCACTGTGGTTTTGCTTTGGGTCTCCTTCATGACTAAAGATGTTGAGTATCCTTTCACATGTTTATTAGAGATTTATATGCTTTAGCAAAATGTCTATTTAAATACCTTTCCCATTTTCTAATTGGGTTACTTTTTTATTACTGAATTGTAAAGGTTCTTTATATTCAAGATTGCTTAAAAGATTCAAGTTGCTTAAAAGATGCGTGATTTGCAAGTATTTTCTGAGTCTAGGAGTTGTGTCTTTAGCAATTGTTTATGAAGGAAGTGGCCTGCCTCAGAGAGAGCTCCTTAAACCTCATTCTTTTCTCCTTTTCCTACAGTCACTGTGATAAATGAACATATCAACACATCATTACCTGATTGTATTTCATTTATAAGTTCTTCCCATCTAAGTTTTCCCTGGCTGCCTGATTCAATTACCTATCCCTTTTCTTAATTCTCCTTGCTGTTGTTCAGTGGCTCCGTCGTGGCCAACTCTTTGCGACCCCATGGACTGTAGCCCACCAGGCTCCTCTGTCCATGGGGATTCTCCAGGCAAGAATACTGGAGTGGGTTGCCATGCCCTCCTCTAGGGGATCTTCCCAACCCAGGAATCAAACCCAGGTCTCCCAAATGGCAGGCGGATTCTTTACTGTCTGAGCCACATATTATAGGGGAATCTTTCTGAGCAGGGTAATTGAGCATTCTTTTCTCTGAGCAGGGGAGGACTGAACTGGATACCCAGGATAAGCAAGTGTTAATGTGGCTAAGAAGGAAGAGCGTGTGAAAGTGTCTGTGACCCAAGGGGACAAAGCCCTTTTGAAACCAGAAATAAAGCGTGGTGGTAGGAGCTGAGCAGACAAATGTGAGAATGAACTGAGGGAGTCAGGTGCGGGCAAACCCATGACAGGCTGAGGAGGTTATATTAAAAATGTTTGTCCACATTGTAAGACTAGTGAAAAGTAATTGAGGGGTTTTAGAAAAGACTGTAAGATGATCACCTTTGAATTCCAAAGAATGAATTGAAAAATGAACAGTGATTATGAGAGTTCCATTTAGAAGCTATAGGAAGAGCTCAAGTATTGACTGCTTAGATGTGGGTAAGATGATGGTAGCTTCGATGAAGGTGGTAGAAATGAAGATAAAAGAATGAATCTGAAAGACATTTAGAAAGAAACATCAAATAAACGTGGTGGTTTGATAAGGGATTATGGTGCTAATTCTCCTGCCGTGATTTGACTGTAACTGTCTTGGTTTGACTCTCCTGTTCTACCCCTTGGACCACTTAAAACCTCTCTTTTCCCATTTCTTCATTTAGAAAACATGGATGGTAGTGTTTAATTCATATGAATGGTACAACACTTTTAGAGCAATACCTAAATCATAATGTCTGCTCAAAAATATGCTAAACAATTAAATGTGTTTATGTTTACAAAAAATTCCATTTATTAGGGATTTGTCTCTTTGAAAAAGTGAAGGAAAGTGAATATTTTCCTAAAAATTAAACATACTGAAGACTTATGGTTGTGGCCAAGTTGGACTATCCCCATTCCTCCCAGGTTCTTAACAACTAAAAAACCCTTAGATATAACACAACAGATGCCCGGATAGACTCTGAAGGGTAGGTAGAAGATGGACCACCTAGCAACTCTGGGAGATGAACAAGAATGCGTTGAGTTTCCTGTTTTTGTTTTGCCTTTGGCGTCTCTCAGGTGGGGAGCTGAAGAAGTCTGGAACCTGAATCCATAGATAGGCTCAGAGGAAAGACTGCTCCTAGAGGAAGAATGAGAAAAGGAAGTCTCATAGAACAGAAAATCTTTCTGAAAACTCACCCTCCTTGAACCATATGATAGTAGGAAATCTGCTTGGCAGAAGCAGGTGGTGCTTTAAGTCCCTCTCTGTGGCGATGTTGGTGGGCCCCACATGTAGCTGGGCCTCCCCTCCTGTCCAGCAGCACACAGACTGTGCAAAGTCAGGGCAAGCAAGGTTGATGGGCAGCCAGTCTCCCCCCAGGTTCAGTGCCACGGGGTCCATCAGAACCTCCACCTCCACCCAGGATGGACAAGGCTGTATGATATGGAGCGACCACTACACTTAATGCTGAAAGACTGATTACTTTCTCCCTAATATTGGGCACAAACCAGTGATGGTGTGCTCTCACTCCTGTGTGACACAGCACTGGAAATCTTGCCACAGAATAAGGTGGCAACACAAGGAAATAAAAAGCATGCATATCAGAAAGGAAGAAATAAAGCTAATCCTATTTACAGATGACATGCTTGTCTGTGGAGTCAATTCTGAGGAAGCTACAGGAAAATCTTACAACTAATAAATGAGTTCAGCAGAGTCACAGGCTGTACATGATTAACACAGAAAATGGATTTTATTCCTTTGTACTATCAAGTGATACATAGAAATTAAAATTTAAAAATAACATCATATACAGTCACTCTGAAATAAAGTGAAATTCCTGGTTATAAATCTAATGAAACATGTACAGGGTCTGTGTGCTGAAAATTGCAACACACCAATGGAAGAAATAAAAGTGTAGGTAATTGCAGAAACATACTGTGTTTACAGGTTAGAAGGCTCAGTATAATAAAGATGTCAATATTCCACAAACTGATACATTTAATAAAATTCTTGTGAAAATCCCAACAAGATTTTCTCTAGAAATGGGAAAACAGTATCTAAAATTTATGCAGAAAGGGAGAGGAACTAAGATGACTAAAACAAAATAGAAAGAGTAAAATGAGGGGGATTACCATTATATGATATGAAGGCTTTCTATACTCACGGTACTCACGGCAGTGTGGAATTGGCATTGGAATACACACACAAATCAGTGAAACAGAATAGAGTATCAGGAAAGAGAAGAACACAAATACAAACAATTCGTTTTTGACAGAAGCTGTTGCAATTCAATGAAGGAAAGGTAGCCTTTTCAATGAGTGACATGCATAGGCCAAAACCTAAATTTCTTCAGTTCAGTCCAGTAGCTCAGTAATGTCTGACTCTTTGCGACCCCATGAATCGCAGCACGCCAGGCCTCCCTGTTCATCACCATCTCCTGGAGTTCAGTCAGACTCACATCCATCGAGTCCGTGATGCCATCCAGCCATCTCATCCTCGGTCGTGCCCTTCTCCTCCTGCCCCCAGTCCCTCCCAGCATCAGAGTCTTTTCCAATGAGTCAACTCTTTGCATGAGGTGGCCAAAGTACTGGAGTTTCAGCTTTAGCATCATTCCTTCCAAAGAAATCCTGGGGCTGATCTCCTTCAGAATGGACTGGTTGGATCTCCTTGCAGTCCAAGGGATTCTCAAGAGCCTTCTCTAACACCACAGTTCAAAAGCATCAATTCTTCAGCGCTCAGCCTTCTTCACAGTCCAACCCTCACATCCATACATGACTACTGGAAAAACCATAGCCTTGACTAGACAGACCTTAGTCGGCAAAGTAATGTCTCTGCTTTTGAATATGCTATCTAGGTTGGTCATAACTTCTCTTCCAAGGAGTAAGCATCTTTTAATTTCATGGCTGCAGTCACCATCTGCAGTGATTTTGGAGCCCCCCAAAATAAAGTCTGACACTGTTTCCACTGTTTCCCCATCTATTTCCCATGAAGTGATCGGACTGGATGCCATGATCTTTGTTTTCTGAATGTTGAGCTTTAAGCCAACTTTTTTGCTCTCCTCCTTCACTTTCATCAAGAGGCTTTTTAGTTCCTCTTCACTTTCTGCCTTAAGGGTGATGTCATCTGCATAGTACGTTCTCATTAGTTATCTATTTTCTATCTAGTAGTGTATACATGTCAGGGCTTCCCTGGTGGCTCAGCGGTAAAGAACCTGCCTGCCATGCAGGAGCTGCAGGTTCTATCCCTGGGTTGGGAAGATCCTCTGGAAGAGGGCATGTCAGCCTAACAGTATTCTTGCCAGGAGAATCCTGTGGACAGAGGAGCCTTGGAGGCTACAGTCCATAGGGTCACAAAGAGTAGGACATGACTTAGTGACTAAGTGCAGCACAGCATAATATATACCTGTCAGTCCCAGTCTCCCAGTTTATCCCACCCATCTTTCTCACCTTGGTGGCCATAATTTGTTCTCTACATCTGTGTCTCTATTTCTGCTTTGCAAATAGGTTCATCTGTACCATTTTTCTAGATCCCACTTACATGATCTAATATACAATATTTGTGTTTCTTTCTCTTTTCTGACTTACGTCACTCTGTATGAGTCTATTCTAGGTCCATCCATATCTCTACAAATTAATTCCTTTCATGGCTAATATTCCATTGTATATATGTATCACATCATCTTTGTCTTTTCCTTTGTTGATGGATATTTAAGTTGCTTCCATGTCTTGGCTATTGTAAACAGTGCTGCATGAACATTGAGGGCCATGTATCTTTTGGAATTATGGTTTTCTCGGGATGTATGCCTAGAAGTGGGATTGCTTGGTCATACTGTAGTTCTATTTTTGGATTTTTAAGAAGCCTCCATACTGTTCTCAATAGTGGTTGTACCAATTTATACTCCTACCAACAGTGTAGGTGGATACCCTTTTCTCCATACCCTCTTTAGTATTTATTGTCTGTAGATTTTTTGATGATGGCCATTCTTGCAGGTGTGAAGTGATACTTCATTGTAATTTTCATTTGTATTTCTCTGATAATTAGTGATATTGAATATTTTTTCATGTACCTCTTGGCCATCTGTATGGTTTCTTTGGAGAAATGTCTATTTAGGTCTTCCACCCATTTTTAGATTGGATTGTTTATTTTTTTATATTGAGCTACATGAGTTGTTTGTATATTTTAGAGATTAATCCCTTGTCAGTTGTTTCACTTACAAATATTTTCTCCCATTCTGAGGGCTGTCTTTTTGTCTTATTTATGGTTTCCTTATTTATGGTTTCCAGTTCAGTTTAGTTCAGTCACTCAGGCCTGCCTGACTCTTTGCGACCCCATGGATCACAGCACGACAGGCCTCCCTGTCCATCACCAACTCCCGGAGTTCACTCAAACTCATGTCCATCAAGTCAGTGATGCCATCCAGCCATCACATCCTCTGTCGTCCCCTTTTCCTCCTGCCCCTAATCCCTCCCAGCATCAGAGTCTTTTCCAATGAGTTAACTCTTCACATGAGGTGGCCAAAGTACTGGAGTTTCAGCTTTAGCATCATTCCTTCCAAAGAAATCCCAGGGTTGATCTCCTTCAGAATGGACTGGCTGGATCTCCTTGTAGTCCAAGGGACTCTCAAGAGTCTTCCCCAACACCACAGTTCAAATGCATCGATTCTTCGGTNATTTATTTTTGTGTATGGGGTTAAGGAGGGTTCTAATTTTATTCTTTTATATGTAGCTGTCCAGTTTTCCCAGCAGCTTTTATTGAAGAGCTTGTCTTGTTTCCATTGTATATTCTTCAGTTCAGTTCAGTCGCTCAGTCCTGTCCGACTCTTTGTGACCCCATGAACTGCAGCATGTCAGGCCTCCCTGTCCATCACCAACTCCTGGAGTTTACCCAAACTCATGTTGATTGATACCATCCAACCATCTCATCCTCTGTCGTCCCCTTCACCTCCTGCCCTCAATCTTTCCCAGCATCAGGGTCTTTTCAAATGAGTCAGCTCTGAAACAACTGACAAGGGATTAATCTCCAAAATATACAAACAACTTATGTATTCAATATCAAAAAAACAAACAACCCAATCTAAAAGTATTGGAGTTTCAGCTTCAACATCAGTGCTTCCAATGAACACCCAGGACTGGTCTCCCTTAGGATCTCCCTTAGGATCTCCTTGCAGTCCAAGGGACTCTCAAGAGTCTTCTCCAACACCACAGTTCAAAAGCATCAATTCTTTGGTGCTCACCCCTCTTTATAGTCCAACTCTCACATACATACATGACTACTGGAAAAGCCATAGCCTTCACTAGATGGACCTTTGTTGACAAAGTATGTCTCTGCTTTTTAATATGCTGTTTAGGTTGTTCATAACTTTCCTTCCAAGGAGTAAGCATCTTTTAATTTCATGGCTGCAGTCACCCTCTGCAGTGATTTTGGAGCCCCCCAAAATAAAGACACTTTTTCTCCATCTATTTGCCATGAAGTGATGGGACCAGATGCCATGAACTTAGTTTTCTGACTGTTAAGCTTTAAGCCAGTTTTTTCACTTTCCTCTTTTTACTTTCATCAAGAGGCTCTTTAGTTCTTCACATTCTGCCATAAAAGTGGTGTCATCTGCATATCTGAGGTTATTGATATTTCTCTTGGCAATCGTGATTCCAGCTTGGGCTTCTTCCATCACTGTTTCCACTGTTTCCCCATCTATTTGCCATGAAGTGATGGGACCAGATGCCATGAACTTAGTTTTCTGACTGTTAAGCTTTAAGCCAGTTTTTTCACTTTCCTCTTTTTACTTTCATCAAGAGGCTCTTTAGTTCTTCACATTCTGCCATAAAAGTGGTGTCATCTGCATATCTGAGGTTATTGATATTTCTCTTGGCAATCGTGATTCCAGCTTGGGCTTCTTCCAGCCCAGTGTTTCTCATGATGTACTCTGCATAGAAGTTAAATAAGCAGGGTGACAATATACAGCCTTGACGTACTCTTTTTCCTATTTGGAACCAGTCTGTTGTTCCATGTCCAGTTCTAACTGTTGCTTCCTGACCTGCATATAGGTTTCTCAAGACCTGGTATTCCCATCTCTCTCAGAATTTTCCACAGTTTATTGTGATCCACACAGTCAAAGGCTTTGGCATAGTCAATAAAGCAGAAATGGATGTTTTTCTGGAATTCTCTTGTTTTTTTGATGATCTAGCAGATGCTGGCAATTTGATCTCTGGTTCCTCTGCCTTTTCTAAAACCAGCTTGAATATCTGGAAGTTCACGGTTCACGTACTCCTGAAGCCTAGCTTGGAGAATTTTGAGTGTTACTTTACTAGTGTGTGAGATGAGTGCAATTGTGCAATAGTTTGAGCATTCTTTGGCATTGCCTTTCTTTGAGATTGGAATGAAAACTGACCTTTTCCAGTCCTGTGGCCACTGCTGAGTTTTTCAAATTTGCTGACATACTGAGTGCAGCACTTTCATTATAGAGGACTGGAATGTATATTCTTACCTCCTTGGTAATAGACTAGGTGGCCATAGGTAAGAGCTAACTCTTGAATGATGCTATCAAGTTTGGTTCTTCCCTTCTCCAGGGTGGGGAGGATTAAAATCATGATTTTTATCTAATGAGGAGCAGAGAAGTTATCTTTTTCATCTTTAACATACTCCAGCTCTAGTTAGAAGAAATTTTTCTTTGTTACCCCCACTCAAAAGAAGCTCTGCATAAGGATTATGAGTGAGTTTTAAGAAAACTAGATTCTACCAATCCCAAAGAAAGGCAATGCCAAAGAATGTTCAAACTACTGTACAATTGCACTCGTCTCACATGCTAGCAAAGTAATGCTCAAGATTCTCCAAGCCAGGCTTCAACAGTACATGAATTGTGAACTTCCTGACATTCCACCTGGATTTAGACAAGGCAGAGGAACCAGAGATCAAATTGCCAACATCTGTTGGATCATCGACAAAGCAAGAGAGTTCCAGAAAAAATCTGCTTATGCTTTATTGACTACACCAAAGCCTTTGAGTGTATGGGTCACAACAAACTGTGGAAAACTGTTAAAGAGATGGGAATATCAGACCACCTTACCTGCCTCCTGAGAAGTCTGTATGCAAGTCAAGAAGCAACAGTTAGAACTGGACAGGGAACAACAGACTGGTTCCAAACTGGGGAAGGAGCATATCAAGGCTGTATATTGTATACCCTGCTTATTTAACTTCTATGCAGAGTACATCATGCAAAATGCTGGGCTGGATGAATCACAAGCTGGAATCAAGGTTGCTGGGAAAAATATCAATAACCTCAGATATGCAGATGACACCACCCTTATGGCAGAAAGGAAAGATGAACTAAAGAGCATTTTGATGAAAGTAAAGAGGAGAGTGAAAAAGTTGGCTTAAAACACAACATTCAAAAAACTAAGTTCATGGCATCTGGTCCCATCACTTCATGGGAAATAGATGGGGAAAGAGTGGAAACAGTGAGAGACTTTATTATTTTGGGATTATCTAAAATCTCTGCAGATGGTGACTGCGGTCATGAAATTAAAAGACACTTCCTCCTTGGAAGAAAAGCTATGACCAATATAGAGAGCATATTAGAAGGCAGAGACATTACTTTGCTAACAAAAGTCCATCAAGTTAAAGCTATGGTTTTTCCTGTAGTCATCTCTGAATGTGAGAGTTGAACTATAAAGAAAGTTGAGCACCAAAGAACTGACGCTTTTGAACTGTGGTGTTGGAGAAGACTCTTGAGAGTCCCTTGGACTGCAAGGAGATCCAACCAGTCCATCCTGAAGGAAAGCAGTCCTGAATATTCATTGGGAGGACTGATGCTGAAGCTGAAACGCCAGTACTTTGGTCACCTGTTGCGAAAAGCTGACTCATTGGAAAAGACCCTGATGCTGGGAAAGATTGTAGGCAGGAGGAGAAAGGGATGACAGACCATGCGATAGTTGGATGGCATCACCAACTCGAAAGACATGAGTTTGAGCAAGCTCCTGGAGTTGGTGAAGGATGGGGAAGCCTGGCGTGCGGCCGTCCATGGGGTCACAAAGATTTGGACATCACTTAGTGACTGAACTCAACTGAACATATTCTTTTCATGGTTGAGTAGAACATTACAACTTTTTGTTAATGGGCTTATCGACAAACTTTTTCTTTAAGCTGACCTTGTCCTGACTGTCTTCTTCTCATGGTGACATTAGTTATTATGTGAGTGTTACTATCTATATGCATTAAAAGAATTTGCCTGCCCATTATCTCCACCGACAATGCAGTTTCTTAGTCATTGTTGCTTGATGAGATAGATCCTTTCCATCTTTTCTTTGCGGAGAGGGGATAGTAGTATTTAGCTGAATGCTTTCTTCATGAGTCTGTTTTTGATCCTCTTGGTGAAAGACTTTCTCCTCTAGGCCACTCTAGCGTTTCATTACTCTCGTAAATATAATCCTTTTTTTTTTTTTTTTAGGGCTTCCCTAATGGCTCAGTTGATAAAGAATCTGCCTGCAACGCAGGAGACCCCAGTTCAATTCCTGTGTCAGGAAGATCTACTGGAAAGGGATAGGCTACCCACTCCAGTATTCTTGTCTTCTTTTTTTTTTAAGCAACCAATATTGGGTAACATGGTTATATTAAGAAATATGAATTTTTTCTAAACAGTTCCCTTATTTGAGAGGAAAATTCATATAAAGATTTTAAAATGAAATACCTTTTACTTGTATATTATACGTATTGTCATTGAAAATAATAAAATCACAGAACATTGGAACTATTACAAAAAATATACAGAATTTATTGTTACCATAATTCTAGAAGGTATTTTATCCTATTTTGATTTATATTTATTTATATCTCATCTTATCTCCTCTCTAGGGTTGGAGTGTAAGATCCTTGAGAGCAGAAAAAATACTGACATAAATTTATAACTTCTGTGAAACACCCAGAAGAGTGACTGACACAAAATAAGAGCAAAAAATTTGTCCTCCCTTTTTTGGTTTTTCAACTTTAAAGGGGAAACATTTAATTTTACTTTTGAGGCACAGTGATGGTGAATACCACACAGCTATTAGGATTCTGTTTCTTTGGTATCAGAATGCTTTTGCTTCCAAATGAATTAACAAATATATAATTTTGTGGGTTTATTGTATAGTTTATAATACTATGCAACATGAAGGCAGGGTTATCTGTGGAGGAGATTATCTTTCTGTTTGAAGATCTTTCACTTCTCCATTTCATCATGCTCTTCCTAACTTCCCCAACTAAATCTTGCTCCTTCTCACGATAGTACCTACCCCGCTGTCCATCGAATACCCAAGGATCCTGCTGGGGATCTGACTTCATCCTGGTAGCTATTCCATCCTCCAGCCAAATCTTTCGACTATTAGCTCAGTAAGCATTGATGGTTTTTATGTACTGAGCTTTATGTTGGTCCTGGTGCTGGTGTTACAGCAGCCAACCCATTACCATTCCTGCCTTCAAAACCCATTTTAAAAAATGATCTTCAAAAAGGAATTGGAGGTAATCAACTGAAATAGAGAAAAATTGAGAACTGCTATTTTACATTTTAGGAAAATTTTCATTTCTGTTTCTGTGAATGTTTAGATGGGACATCATATATTAGTTACCAGAACATGTGTTTGATTTATAAGTTTAAAATCCACAGATATTAAGAGTACATGCTTATACTACTTATTGATAGAGGTTTTAGTCAAAAGTGTCTTCAGGCTTCTCGTTTAGTACATTAGTGGTACTATCATGTGGTTTATGAGAAGTTTTAAGCCCTCTACCCCCACAGTATTTGTTATCTCCTCTAAATGTATACCAAAAAAGAGTAATGATAAGTAAAAATAGAGTGCTTACTCACTAAATTTATCCTACCCTCAAATCACTTTTCTATTTCCTTTCCACCCTAACCCCAAATCCCTTTTATGCCGTTATGTGCCTTATAGGTAGGAAACTCCTGGCACTAGCATGATTAAGGTTAAAAACTAAGAACTGTGGTGCCACATGGATGGGGGTGGGCGTTGGCGGCACACGGAGGAGCATGCTAGCTGGTTCTCAGGGTTGGAAAAAGCTTTCTGTGGATGTAGCATCTAGCCTGAAACTAGAATGCTCTGTAGAAATTTGGTAGCAGAGAAACGTGCAAAGAGACTTCTGGGAAGATATGAGAGCAAAAGGTTCTTCTAGGATCAAGGGTTAGGGGGGAAGTACAACATCTGGCAGAAGCATGGGACGATAAAGGGGTGAGAGGTAGGGCAGGAGAGCTGGCTGGGGCCAGACCATGACAAGCCTTTTGGGAGGTTTGTTCATTGTTCAGAGGCAATGGGGGAGCCATGAATACCTTTTAAGCAAACACGTGACATGGTGAGGGATGTGCTTTAGAAAGATGTCTAACTGCAGCCTGATAGTATGATCAGGCTTGATCATATGATTGCCTGTCCTGCTTTTCCAGAATAGATCCAGTGTTTGCTTGTTATCCTGCTGTCAATAACAATAGTGCCCTCTTTCAACTGTAAAATTTGATTTTGATGATAAATTATATGTTTTTTTTCCAAGAGTGGGCAAAGAAGACCGTGGAGCAGTAAGGTCTTGGTTGCAGTTGGTTGCAGTATTCTGAAGGGGAGCGATTATGCCTTGCATTGTTAGTGATAGTGAGGGTAGACAGCAGGAGAAGATAAATGGTAGTAGTTGTATTTAAGAGTAGAACGTGTGGTACTTCTCTGGTAGTCCAGTGGCTAAGACTCCACACTCCCATTACAGGGGCCTAGTTTCAACCCCTGGTCAGGGAGCTAGATCCCACATGCTGCAACTGAGTTTGCATGCCACAACTAAAAATCCTGCATGCTGCAACTAAGACCCAGCACAGCCATATAGATAAATAACTAAAAATAATAAAAGAGGTAGAACCTGCAGAAGGTGGTGGCTGGTTGCATGTGGGGAATGGGGAATAGTGACAAGGGCTATAACACCCCAGGTTTCTCCTTTGGCAGCTGGGTAGATGGTGGACCATTTTTGGAGAACATCATAAGATGAACATGTTTTGTGGATGGAGAATAACAGCTGAATTTTGGGAAATGTGGAATTTAAGAGGCCTGCAGAGTGTCTGAGAGATTTGGGAGACATTTTGACCTATGGATCTGAAACTCTCGATAGATTTCTGAGCTGAAGGTAGAAACTTCAGCCAGTCTGTGTAAATACAGCAACTACACAAGTGGCAGAGATGACCCCAACTTTATATAGAGAGAAGAGAAAAGGCCTGGGACAGAGCCCTCAGGAACTTCAACACATGATGGGTAGTAAAAGAGGGGTAGTTCACAGAAGAAACTGTGTGAAACTGTGAGAAGGAGGCAGAGAAATAGGAAATGAGGAGAGAGTGATGCCCTGGTGTCAAGAAAAGAGGGTGTTTCAAATGCAAGAAGCTGTTAATGGTGTCAACTGCTGGAGAGACTAGGATAAAGCCTGAGAACTGCGGGGGGTGGGGCATTTAACAAGGTCACCTTGGCAAGAGGGTCTTAGTGAAAGGATAAGGACGTATATAGGGAGTGAAAAAGGAGAGTGGGAAGAAACTCTTTCCAGAAATTTTAACACTTAGATAAGTGTCTCTGTTAATTGAAAAGAGATGGTAGTAAATGAATTAATTCCTTCTTTTTAGTTAATGTGTCTCATTTCCTAGAAGACGCATCAGTTGACCCACTTAAGATACAGGTTTCCTTGAGACTTCCCTGGTGGTCCAGTAGTCAAGACTCTGCACTTCCACTGCACCGGGTGGGTGTGATCCTTGGTTGGGGAACTAAAGATCCCACATGCCTCATGGCTTGGCCAAAAAGAAGAAAAGAAAAAAAAAGCCCTACAAAAAAAGATAAAAGTGTCCTTTAAAAAACCTGTAAGAAGGTTAAGGGTAGGAATGTCTGGGTCTATAAATGACTGCCAAAAGGATCTTTAATACCTGTGTAAAGAAAGATTTAAGGTCTTTTTAAATGTCATGACATAGTCAATAGTCTACTTTTCCTATAGGGAAGCCTAGAACTTGCTGTGAATTTTGCTTTTCCTTTTTCTTAGAGCCTGAAAGCAATCAATTACCTGCTGTCATTTGCCCTGCACTATTTTTAGTACCTGCTTTTTCAGAATTATCAGTATACATCAAATGCCCTGAACATTAACTGATAGGAAGCCAGACGGAAGGAACAAAATACCTGGGGTGTGATCTCAGAAGGGGACTGAGAGCTGGGCCCTGAGATCAAACAGACCTGATTCAGCACCAGGCCTCAGTTTCCCTGTCTGTGAACTGTGGATATCAATCATAACCTCATGTTGTCATAAGGATTAAGAGACGCATGATGTAGATAATAAAGCACTTAGTTGCCTGGTCCACAGTAAACACCCTAATAAAAGTTCATCAATAGACAAATTACTGCTTCACTTTTTTTCTAGTACAGTGTCATTTCAAAAAGGCTTTGTGTGTGGAGAAGCTATTTCAAGGTCAGGATTAAAGTCACTATCAATGTTGTAAGAATAAAATTGATAGTGCATTTATCTACCGTATTCATTTGCCTGCTATATTGAAAAACTAGGAATAATCTTCTTAGTGTCAGTCAACCCTCTTCTGCTTCTGCCTTCCATTAGCAAAAACTTAACTGTCTTCTCCTACTTTATGTTGTTAATTTACAATTGCTGATATCCCTGCTTCCTATAGAGGAATTGTGGCCTTTTTAAGTATCACTTAAATATTATTTATGTAAGATTTAGCTGAATCTGCCAAAGAGATAGCATGTCACTGAGCACAGGAGTTCCTAATTGTGTGATGCTGTTTGTAGCATCTTCAGCCAGAATTGTCAGAGGCTGAGGGTATATCCTCTATATTAACCATGTTGAAAGATTAGCTCATGGTGCTTTGAAGATTCTTAGATACATTTGTTTCAGGACTATTAACTTTATGAATGTGTCAGCCACCAGCAAATGAACAAAGTCACCAGAGTGCAAGAAGAGAGGGAAACATATTTTTCTCAACTGCTAACCAAAGGGAACAGTGAGAGAAAGTATACATGCATGTAGTATATTTTCAGTATGCAGAAACATGCAAATTTCTGCATTGACTGAAATGTATTCCACACCGGGATTATGGAAGGATCTGACAAAAATGAAGACATTCATGCTTTAATTAGTACTGGCCTGATTCTAGCACATCTTGCTAATTTATGAATGTCTAGAAACTTAGGTGGAAGGAAGAACGATGACTCAAGGGATTTGGGGATATTGCCAAAGTATGAACAAAGTGATAGATGATAGAATCTGGGTAATTCATATAGAAAGTGAAGGCAGGATGGGTTTGAAAAGGTTCCAAGAAAGAGGGGGAGACAGTGGACCTAGAAGGTAAAAGATGTGGTAGTGTGGGGATTAAATGTGTCAAGGTCCGACCAGCTCTAGGTCATCAGAGACAAGACTTGAGCCTCTGGTATTGTCCATTTGTCCCATTTTTGCTCATCTGCAGTCTTGCTGTCATAACTGCTGCTTTTGGAGATAATGTGGACCAGAGGTAAGCTAAATTTATAGTATTTAAAAAATGTAGCCGGATGCTAACTCACCTTTGGGGGAATGAGTCATTTTCCCTTGTATAGAGAAGAGATGCCAATCTGTCTTCATACATTTTCATACTCTTTTAACTGTTTTTTGATGTACTCTGGGATCATTTGAATTCAGAGAATAGTGTACATGAGTCAGTATTCTGCGATAATATTTTCTAATTTAGATGTTTTACTTTTCTGAATGTAGTTTTCAGAATTACCTAAAGAGAGTGGCTCAGAACCTGCTCTACAAAACCTGTGTAATAAAAAAAAAATTCATTGCATGCACAATTGCACAGTAATTCTTGAAATTTTTAATGGCTGGAGTTTGTGAGCTGTAGACTGAAAAAATGATCGAAGCGCTATTAGAACTAACCTTCCTTCTATTAACAGTCCTCATAATGGCCCCCAGCCCTGACTGCTTCTGTTATTCAACTTCAGTCATCCTGAACCCATCACCAAGCTGTCTACAGATTGGCTTATTCTCTTGAAGTTTCACTGATGAATGTTTTCCCCTGTTTGGTGCCTGCCTTTGGAAAGATAGCTGGAAGCAAGGAACACTCATTAACTCAGTTACACGTGGGGGAAGCACTAAAGAAAGGCAGACTTCTCTTACTGATGTGAAGTCATTTGGGGATCTATTAAACCTTTAGAGGAGAAAATGATTTTGCAATGCATATTCTCGCCTAGTAGAGTCTGGCATGAACACAGCCCCTGACTTTTAAAGATACTACTTAAAAAAAACAAAAACGCAGTTATCATATTTAAATGTGGCCCCAACATGACGCCCAGCAGGTGTTGCTGAAAAACACCTCAAGTGCGTCAAAGTTCGAGCAGTTTCTTGCGCAGCTCTTCAGAGAGTGAACTGAACCTTTCCTCCCAGCCGGCAGGAGGGAGAAGGCAGGCAGGAAGAGAGGTGAGAATGTAGATTCTTCAGTGTAGGTGTGTGGATGAGATAATGAAGTTAGTTAATTTGGGCTCTGCTGACTTATTTATCTGTTCCTGGCACTTTTCTCTGCACAGACACAGGAAGCTGCCTCCTTGGTGAGGTTTTTAACGAAACAATTTTGCTTGAAATAATAATAATAAAAAAGAGTTTCCCATGCTGCTTGCATTTCAATGAAAGGCCTTCCTCTGCAGCTTGCTGCTGCTGCTAAGTCGCTTCAGTCGTGTCCGACTCTGTACGACCCCATAGACCGCAGCCCACCAGGCTCCCCTGTCCCTGGGATTCTCCAGGCAAGAACACTGGAGTGGGTTGCCATTTCCTTCTCCAATGCATGAAAGTGAAAAATGAAAGTGAAGTTGCTCAGTCATGTCCGACGGGTCTTTGTAATTGATTAGAACCACTGGGATGGACATATCCTACCTCTCTCTGGGAAAGCCAGGTAATTCCCTGTGGTTTGACAAGCACATCCAAGCAGTTTGGATGGTTTTACCCCTTCACTTAAAATGTGACCCTGATAAGCTTTCAGAAGGTTAACATATATAATATATTTACAAAAGAGAAAAGAAATTTTAACACATTAGAGAAAAATAACATTAGTCTTTTAAAACTGTGACCAATATTCTTCCCCAAAGGTGTTATAATTCCTACTTTAAAACTGATTTGTAATTCAAACCTTAAAATGGTTGTCTATTGACTTTTTGTAACATTCAGATTGTGCTATTCTGTATAGAGTGTGGACCCAGAAAGGAAAACGCTCTATTTGGGGAGTGTTTTGCTTAGGGCAGGTAATTTGTGAGTACAGGTGTTAACTAACGTTCTTGACTCCAGAGGGGCTTATGTGTAGGGTTGTATTTTTGAACACTGAGTTTATTTAAATATCCAGAAGGATATTCTTCATTTTCCCGATGACTTGTACCACCCTCTGATAATCTCCAGTGTCAAGAAATCCTTCATTATATTTAAATATAATTGTAGACTCACAAGACTCCTCTTTTTTATTTATTTATTTATTTATTTTTTGATATAATGGTGCTTTTTTTTTTTTGTATTTATTTATTTTTTTACACGAACTCCCAAACATGAACCCCCCTCCCACCTCCCAAGACTCCTCTTTAAGAAGTTATTTCTTGGTGCCCAGGCAGCCCTTTGAGAGCCCACTACAACGTTTAAAAGCCTAAAATTCTTCAGATGCAACACAGCAGATTTCCTTTAGATTACATTCCAGTGTCAAATAACTTTTATAGCTGAGAACTTTTTCCTGCCAAAACTAAATTCCTCCCCTTAAATTTTAAGCCTATATATCAGAACCCAGAACCAGGCCCTGTCTACCCATCTCATACAAAGCTATCATTCTCTTTTTCTCCTGCAAGGATGGGATTGAAAAAAAGCTGTTTGGTTTCACACAAGGGGCCAATTTTTCACCTTGACAAACTCATGAAATTATAGTATTTACTGACATAGTTCTATGACCAAATTTGAGTCATCTGTTTGGAGATTTTACCACTTTTGACTGGAAGGGGAAAAGAAAGTTATATGAAGCTATTGTTCCAAGGGCATCAAATACCTGGGGAACAAAAACTGTAGGATGATCACTTCACTCAGCAGGCTCTAGAATACTAGCAGATTTCTAGGTGATTAAAATTTCAAAGGACGCAGATTTAAATGTAATGGGGCTGTAGGTGAAAGTGTGCAGGGTTGTTTGTTTTAGGATCTAGCCCAGACTGGCTGCAGCTAATGTTCAGTAATGGGACAATGCCCTTTATTAGCCTAAAGCTTTTTCTCAGTTTCCATTTCCAGTGCAAATCTAACTATCACAAACATACTAAACTATTGTGGAGGAGTAGAGCAAACAGGAGGGTACAACTGTTATGTATTAACCCTTGGTTCTGGTATATAGACAGTACCTTGTTGGAGATCAAAAGGAATATAAGATAGTGTTCTTGCCTTTAAAGAATGAATGTTCTAGAAGGGACAAAGGTAAATATGAAAGCATATTTTTCACAATGTGAGAAAATTAAAGATGTAGGAATAGAAGGAAAACAGCAATTCTTAGGGAAAGACTAGTAAATCCCATCACAAGTACTGAACAAAGTGCTAAGCAGCAGGATTGGGGAGGGAGCATGCAGAATTGAAGAAGGAAAGATATTATTCGTATTAGAGAGCTAACATTTCACAAAGCAGCGGGAGCTGAGCAAATAACTCTTCAAGTGAGGTGAATGAGGAGACTGAGCCAGATTTTTATAAAAAATATTCCAAGTATTTCCTTGAATTTATAATGACCAGTTTTATTGCTTCAAGATTTAGGACTACTGCCATATTGAATAAAATGAGAACAAAAACTTTTCAGTATTTCCAGAAAATTGCCTGGAAGGAGAAAAAGAAGCAATAAGTGAAGATGACAAATAAATGAGTCAAGGTGGTAACAGGATTTTATCCTATTATTTTAATGTTAAGGCTGGTTTATAGCTTTTGAATTGCCTGGTTGTCTTAAGAATAAATCATTTAATTAACTCCTCAACTAAAGAAGAAATGAAGATCCAAGATCCAAATGTGTCTTTTTATAGTATGCCTCTTTGAAACTTTTAATTTTTGTATCCTCAGTGAGATGAAAACAGGTAAAGCATGGACACAGAAGGGAAGAGCTGTGCCTTCTCATTGAGAGACTTGTTGGAAGTCCTGTCCAATCACTCTGAGGCTGTTTCCTAATCTATAATATTTATGCAGTTAGTTTCAGTAGAGGAAGATATAGTCCAGGGATCCTGGTTGCCGAGGAATAGCTCTGATACAAGGGATAATATAGGCATATGTGCCTACTACGTCTCCCTTGGGACTCTGTCATATCATATTCTGGTGGTTTTCTTACTTTTGGCTCCTGTGTTCTCATCTCTCTGATGGCAAGAGTGAAATGTTAATCGCTCAGTCATGTCCAACTCTTGGTGACCCCAAGGACTGTAGCCTGCCAAACTCCCCTGCCCATGTAATTTTCCAGGCAAGAATACTGGAGTGGGTAGTCATTTCCTTCTCCAGGGGATCTTCCCTAACCGGGGATAGAACCTGGGTCTCCTGCACAGCAGGCAGTTCTTTACCACCTCAGTCACCAGGGAAGCCCTTGATGCAAGGGAAGAACCATAAAGATGAATGCAAGATGAAGATTTCTTTCTTCAGCTGTTAGAGAAGAGTTGACTCAAGCCATCCAAATCATGGTTCTTTTTTTTCTTGGACTCTACCACATTCTGGTAGGTCTCCTGAGGGTCTTACCTCCTCCAGAAGGAGGTGGTCCAAGTTACAGGGGAAGGAAGGGAGGGCTATGAAAAACAGATAAACAGTTGTGCTGTCCAAGTAAGGTAGGCTAAAGAGGGAGAATAATTGCAGAATGGTAGTCCAGAGAGGTCATTTCAGGCAGACGGTCGGCTGGTTGATTTGGTTGGTGGTTTTGTGTGTTCACTGAAATCTTACAGTGGTGTCTTCCACGATTCAGACACTTCTTAGGGACAAGACAAAGACCCTTCATTCATGGAGCTTACATTTTAGGGATGAGAGAAACAATAAGCAAGTAAAACTAGCTGGATAACCTAATTTATTATAATGGTAAGAATTATGAAGAAAATCAAATATGGTACTATGATAGTAAACAGAGGGAGGCTGAGTGAAGTCAGATTGGGTCTTCTTGGGAAGCTTTACCATTCAGTGAATATAGATTTGGTGACTATAGGTGCTGGGCATTGGCTCCCATTAGTCACTGCCTGTTTTGCACAAAGCCCTTGCCAACTGACTTCCTTTTTTGTGACACCATCTGAGGGACTATCCTCCTCATCCCCCATCTACAGATTGCTTGTGACTGCTGGGTCCAGAGAGAGTACATCTTCCTTTTTCTCCTCCTCCTCTTTCTCTGCCTCCTTATAAAAAGGCAAATTTAAGGTCAGGATTTCTGTAATGAAGTCATTTTCCTTTGTGCTTTATTAGATTGAGATTTCAAATATTTGCAAAGTAAACACTCATTATATTTATTTAGAGATGTTTTCACCCAACATTCCTATACCTTTCATATTTGTTTTATTCTTAATCAAGCTTGGTTACTAAGTGAAGTGAGGCCCCTACTTCAACTTGATCATTCAGTGTTTTATATTTCAGGGCTTTGGGTTTATTTCAAGATTTTATTTATAAAGAATTTGTCCATTTTAGGACTTATTTATTGTTCTATAAGCAGGCATGAACCTATCTCTTCCACATGCCTTATAGTTTAATCCGCTACCTCAAAATAGCCAGATGGGACTATTTATCTTTCCTATTTTTTAATGTATTTCAGCAGGCTAAGGAATATTGGTTGAAGATGCAGAAACATACATCTTATGAGAAAATGGGTTGGCTTAACGTCTTCTACTTTCAGTTGGGCACACTGCCCAAAACATTCCCATCAATAAAATTATTCCATAACTTACAATGATTAATGAGAAAAAGGTACCTCTTTACCTCAGCTAAATTCTGCAAATGACAGAATAAATAGAAGAGAAGAAATGAAAGTTGTTCATGTTTTTTTCATGACTCTGGTAGTGGTTAGAATAACCAGAAACTGATGGGCCATAGAACGTCCACTTTCTACGTGAAGGGGAAAGATCTTCATGCCATTATCAACTTGAAAACTATCGTGGGCATATGAGCAGCACTCAAGATAGTCTGATATTCAGGGAGAAGGTATATTCCAGCTTTTAGCATTTACTCTGTGATCTTCACTTACGATTTTTACAGCAGAAATGTCGTAAGGGATGTAAAATTAACACTGCACTTTAAGATTACCTTGAAAAATGTTTTGCTCACTTAATCATAAGAAAATATAGTGTTTCAAATTTAAAAAGAGAAACCAAATAGGACCTAAAAATGTCAGATGCAATAGTAAAGCCAAAAAAAAATTTTTTTTAATGTGAAGAAAATTATTTTGTCTTGCATTGATTGAAATCCTCTGTATTTTCCCCAATTAGAACAATGCTGTATAGTATTATGAAATTTTCCCTAATCCACCTATTTTTCTTAAAAATTTTTTTCTATTATAGTTTATAGCAAGATATTGAATATAGTTCCTGGTGCTATACAGTACGGAGAAGGCAATGGCACCCCACCCCAGCACTCTTGCCTGGTAAATCCCATGGACGGAGGAGCCTGGTAGGATGCAGTCCATGAGGTTGCTAAGAGTTGGACACAACTGAGCGACTTCACTTTCACTTTTCACATTCATGCATTGGAGAAGGAAATGGCAACCCATTCCAGTATTCTTGCCTGGAGAATCCTAGGGACAGGGGAGTCTGGTGGGCTGTGGTCTATGGGGTCGCACAGAGTTGGACATGACTGAAGTGACGCAGCAGCAGCAGCAGCTATACAGTAGGACATTCTTGTTTATTTTATATAGAGTAGCTTGCATCTGCCAATCCCAAACTACTGATTTATCCCTACCCCCTACTTTCCATTTTGGTAACCATAAGTTTGTTCTCTTATGTCTGTGAGTCTGCTTCTGTTTTATAAGTAAGTTTGTATCAGAGTTTAGATTCCAAATATAAGTGATAGCATATGGTACCTGTCTTTCTGTCTCTGACTTAGTTCACTTAGTATAATAATCTCTAGGTTCATTCATGTTACTGCAAATGACATTATTTTGCTCTTTTTTATGGCTGAGTCATATTCTAAATGTACCACTTCTTTATCTGTTCATTTGTTGATAGACATTTAGGTTGCGTCCATGTCCTGGTTTTGTAAATAGTGCTGCTATAAACATTGGGGTGCATGTATCTTTTCAAATTGGAGTATTTCCTAGATATGTGCCCAGGAGTGGGATGCTGGATCTTATGGTAGCTCTATTTTTAGTTGTTAAAAGAATTTCCATACTGCTTTCTGTAATGACTGAACCAATTTACATCCCCACCAACAGTATAGGTTCCCTTTTCGCCACACCCTCTCCAGCTTTTCTTAATTCTAGACTTTTTAATGATGGCCATCTGATTGCTGTGAGCTGATGCCTCACTGTAGTTTTATTTTGCATTTTTCTAATAATTTGCGAAGTCGAGCAACTTTTCATGTGCTTATTGGCCATCTGTATGTCTTTTTTGGAGAAATGTCTACTTAGTTCTTCTGCCCAGTTTTTGATTGGGTTTTGTTGTTGTTATTGAATTGTATCCTAATCTGTATGACACTCCCATGGTAATTTGAGACTGAGAGAAGAGGTGCTATCTGGAGATCATCAGAGAATCAGGCACTTTCGGATTCAGGATGTGAGGTAGCACAGCCTCTAGATCAGGACAGATGGTGCCTGAACAAGAGTGTCAGTGGGAGGGACTGGAGTAGTAGTCACCGAACATAGGAAAAGGATGAACAAAACAGATAACTCATCTTTTATTTCGCTTAGTGGTACCTTTTTTGCAGTGTCTTTTTTTGAGAAATGGCATTTTCTAATCCCATATGTCAAAGTATGCTGCTGTGTGTTGTTTCTGCATCCTGAGCTTGTCTAGAACAATCAGGCAGGCACAAATTTTTTTATTTCCTTTTTGCCATCGAATCTATTTTTATTATTCACAGATTGTTGGACCAGACAGTGAACCTCTGACAGGCAGGTATATGATTACCAAAGATTATGTTGTAGCTACCCGTAGCATTGGTTTGCTGCTATGATAATCACTATATTGAAAAGTTAGTTAAAGTTAGGGTATAGATTATGACCAAGGATGAGTTGTTGTTGAATGACTTAGAAATTACTCAATCTGAGGTTCTACAAATTTTAATTCATGAACTGCTGGTTTTAAATTTGAATTTTGATTTTTTTTCTTGTGGGTGTAAGTGCATTTCTCATACTCATGGACAATAATTAACCCTTGCCAGGCAAAGATGGAAAATTCTGTAAGCCCAAGAGACTGAACTCTCTGAACTTCCTTTAACATCCAGCTGGAGAAAGTCAGAATTCAGTAGAGAAACATCTGGGCTGCTAAAGGGATTAGCACCAGGGGGTTTCTCCTTAAGGACTAAAATGCTGCTTGCTCTAAAGATATCTGTTATACCAGGGTTAACAGTAATAGAAAAATATGGGTAAGTAGTCAATTCTGGGTAGATAGAATCTTATTTATTCTACTGGGACATGAAGTTCTTGGGAATTACTGTGTGAAACATGACAAGTATTTTCTCCATTGTGCCTCATAATAATTATATATGAGGGAAAGAATTGCATATTCCTTCAAGGATATTGGGTTCCAGATAGAGATGTGCCTACCGTCTGGCTTCCCTGGTGGCTCAGTGGGAAAGAATTCCCCTGCCAAACAAGACATGGGTTCAATCCCTGGGTCAGGAAGATCCCCCTGGAGAAGGAAATGGCAACCCACTCCACTATTCTTGCCTGGGAAGTCCCATGGACAGAGGAGCCTGGTAGGCTCCAGTCCACGGCGTCACAAAAGAGTCAGGTGGGACTTAGCAACTAAAGGACAGCAATGACCATCTCACCATTCAGAACATGCTGCTAAGCCCAAATCATTGTCATGAGAATGTAGTAAAAGGTTAACATAAAGGGAAGTTTCCATTTTTTTTCTTTTCCCTCCATTTTCTAGTTTGCTGGTATAATAGGGTTGGAGTATTTTAGTCAATGCTGTTTGACAGAACTTTCTCTGATAGTGGAAATGTTCCATATCCTCACTGTTCAATATGGTGGCTGCTCCCCATATCTGACTGTTATGAACTTGAAATATGGCTAATGTTGCTGGTAAATGAATTTGAAGTTTTATTTAATTTTAGCTAATTTAAATTTAAATAGCTGCACGTTGCTAATGGCTACCACATTGACAGGGCAGTCTAATAAATGGAATGAAATCATAAATAATGCATTCATTTATCTTCACTGACCAGAATTCTTAGATGCTACAATTAGAATTATTAAAATGTCACATAGTGTTGTCACTCCACAAAAATGAATTTACTTTGATCTATACTTTCTAAACCAAGGGAGGAACATATATTTTCAGACAGGCTAAGCAGTTCAGTGAATATGCTTTCATAAATCACATTGCTTCTCCTGTTTTTGTATAGGAAATTAACCTCTGTATCATGTAAAGGGAAGTATCTGCACTGGAGAAGACACATCATGACCTACTAGTGTTTGAACATGAATTGTCTGGACGTTGCCATGTGTCAGCTTTGTTCAGGATTTATTTTGCTTTCTTCAACAGGCCAGGAGAATGTCACAGTGAAGGGTTTTAGCTGGAGTTTTCAGGTATGGCCAGTTTCTTGTGTTAACAGTTGTATTTGTGTCATTGGTCAAATAATAGGCCTTTATTGTTATTTCACTTAGTATTTGTTATTCCGGTGGGTTCTGTTATGTGATCTTTTGCGTTCATGTGTCAACTATATTATGGTAAACCACTCTAGAGCCATACAAAGGAATCCCTTTAGGGAGTTCATGATGGCGTTTAACAACACATAGAAACAAATATGCCACCTTTCCAGTATTAAAACTTAGGTAAAGTTTATTGCATTATATGCAAGATTTAAATGCTCCTTTTTGACTCTTAGGCATAATTCACTACTGCCTATAATTCTAGTCTCAATTCTGGTTCCACGTTTTGCTACAGTTGTACTTTGCCTCATTTTCACAGACTGCAATGTCCTCTTGACTCAGGGAATGAAGAGAGGGTGAAACTGGGAAAATTGACAGAGTCTAGAAAAGTTAATGGATGGATTATGAATTTCTGAAATTTTCACACTCTCTGTTCTACTCTCTTTTTGTCAGTTCCCTCCTACATATGTTTTACTCAGGTATAAAGGTCATTTAATTTCAATACACAAAATGTGTAAAACATTGTCAGCTAAAGAATTTTCCTCTAATAACACTAATTTTGGAAATGTGTTCATAAAAATGAGATGTCTAAGAGTGAGTTGTTCCAACACATTTGACTAATGGCACCCCACTCCAGTACTCTTGCCTGACAAATCCCATGGACGGAGGAGCCTGGTAGGCTGCAGTCCATGGGGTCACCGGGAGTCGGACATGACTGAGCGACTTCACTTTCACTTTTCACTTTCATGCATTGGAGAAGGAAATGGCAACCCACTCCAGTGTTCTTGCCTGGAGAATCCCAGGGACAGGGGAGCCTGGTGGGCTGCCGTCTCTGTGGTCGCACAGTCGGACACGACTGAAGTGACTTAGCAGGAACAACTTACTCAACTTTTTCCTTCTCCTTTCCTCATTTTGAGCTTGGTACCAGAGTTCTCCATTGTAGGGTAAGGGAGTTAGAGAAAGCGAGGTTCAGAAAAAGAAGACCAGCACTTTACAGGAACAGATCACCTTTAATGAGGTGAGAAAGGGCAGCAATCAGATTAGTGACTGCTGCCCTAACCCAAGAAAAGAGTATATATAGGCATATATGTGGAAATCTGCCTTAAGGGGGCCTGTTCTTCTCCAAGGTTGTTCGAATTATATATCTCTTAAGTGGCTGGGGCAAGGAATTCTGGAGATCAGCCAGAAGCTGGGACCGGCTGGGAGGTGAGTGCAATCAACCTTAATGTCCATTTTTTCTTCTGGTAAGAGAGTTCTTTGTTTTGCATAGAATGGTGGGGAAGAGCTGGAGGGGAGTTTTAACTCCAGGCTATTTTGAGCTGTGTAACTTTCCTTCAGCCATCTCTTAATTAAATGAAAAATATTAAAACATATTTTCCAGAATATTTGGAGAATTTCAGATAAAGTTACTTACCTTTCCTAAATACCTGTAGATATTTCAGAACAATCGCCCTGTGCTGATCATAGAGACCTTCCCAACGTACTTCAAAACTTTCCATTATGACTTCTACAGCAGTGGACAATCATATAGGTCAACAGGTTTGGGGCTGAGGTCGTCCAGGGAGATGCATTGCCACATTTTGAAAGCAGATTGTTTTAAGAGAGAGACTAAGAACGTTGGCAGTAATGAAATAAATTCTCCTTGGAAGGCTATTTATTTATTTATTTATTTTTGGCAACAAAAATTCTTCAGGTGAAGATAATCTCATAGCAAAATAATAATCCTATAATTCTGATTCCCTCATGTCGGTAAGCAGGGTTAGAGAGAAATAAGAGTTCAACTTCCCTTTCTCAAGTAGATATGCAGACATTTCAGAAAGCAATCCACCTTTTAGAAAAGATGGCAACAATTGAAAACCATCTAACTTCAAGTAAAAGCCAAGTAATAACAAGTTATTCTGAAGTGCTTTGTTTCAGAGCACCTCTTAAGAGACTGAAGGAAAGGCAGAAAGAAAGAAAGAAAACAAAACAAAACAAAACTGAGTGAAACTTACAAGCCTTAAAACTGAAGCTGCTCCATAGAGCAAAAACCCAACCAATGCATGCTTACAAAACACTTCATTATGCTCAGTTTGATTCTAGACAGAATGACTTAGGAAGGATTAAAGTGAGAGCTAATTTTTTACACAACCACTTCTCAGCCAAATATCTAAATAGTGGAGTCACAAATTCCTGTGCCCAGTTCCTCTTTGGCTAAGTTTTTACATTCTAAAAGCCTTAGTTTCTTTACATATATAATTAGGATACCCATCATACTTATTTTGGGGTTTGTTATTATTGTTGTTGTTAATAATAATTTTTGTTTTTACCTCCAAGTCATGTTTTCATTTAACTTACTGATCTCCATGTCTGTTGCCATTATCTTAACCCATCTGCCCATCATCTCTTGCTTGGGAAGTCTACTTAATTTTGTATTGGTCTTCTTTTCCCTTCTTGATTTTCTCCCTTTCCTGACATAGTAGCCAAAGTGTATAACTAGTAACAAAAGAACCAAAGGACAACTGGATCAGATTGTTACCCTCTCTCTTAAAATGATTCAACATTTTCCTTTGGCTCTAAAAATAAAATCTGAACTCCTCTCCCTGACTTGCAAGGATTTAAAAGATCTGGTTCCTCTTCTATTTCCACTTCTCTGGGCTTTTATACTGACCATGCCTCCTGCTTGGGATGGTTTTTCCCAGTTGGTGGTATGGGTGGCTCTTTGTCATCCCTTCTGTCCATCTCAAATGACCCCTCTGCTGATAGCCCTTCTTTCCTCCTTCATCTCAGTTGTCCTTCCCTCGCTATTGTTAATCTAATCATTGTATTTATTTTCTTAGTCATAATATAAAGTTATCTTTTTTAAGATTTATTATTTTCTTGCTTATTTTTTTCTTCCTCCATAGGAAGATATGCTTTGTTGAGGTAAGGAATCTTGGATAGGTTATTCACCATCATGTCCCCAGGGCCCAGTAATCACGTGATGTGTAGTTGTCATGTACGATAACAGCTACTTTCTTTTAAAAATTGTTTTATTGAAGTCTAGTTGATTCACAATCTTGTGTTAACTTTTGCTGTACAGCAAAGTGATTCACTTACACATACACATTTTTAAAAATATTCTTTTCCATTATGCTTTACTACAGGGTATTGAATGTAGTTCCCTGTGCTATACAGTAGGACCTTTTGTTTATCCATTCTATATATAAGAGTTTGCATCTGCTGTGCTCCACCTGCCAATGCAAGAGACATGGGTATGATCCCTGAGTGGGAAGATCCCCTGGAGAAGGAAATGGCTATCCACTCCAGTATTCTTACCTGGAGAATTCCATGGGCAGAGGAGCCTGGTGGATTACAGTCCATGGGGTCACAAAGAGTCGGACATGACTGAACAACTAAACAACAACAACAAAAACAGTCCCAAACTGTCACTCCATCGCTCTCCCACTCCTCCTTCCCCATACAGCTGCCTCTTTTGAGAGCTGTGATAGGCACTCTTGCAGGTACTCTATACACACACATTTCTCACAGCCTGTGAGACAGGTGTTACTTTTAGCCCAGTTTACAGATGAGAGTTTAAGTATTTCTGCCCTAAGTCATTCAGCTAAAAGTGGTTGACTTGAGACCACAACCAAGGAAGACTAACTGCAGAGTCTAACTCTATAATCATTTTTCTTAATCTTGATGAATATTTGAATAAATGAATATGAATATGCATATATGTGCCTAAGATCTAGCATGTGTTAAAAATAAAGCTATCATTAATATTCTTATTATTTATAAGGGAACAATTTTATTTACTTATTGGTTGTTTCCTCACTGATAGAGTGGTTAGTATGTTGAACATGTGACTGACCAGTCTGCGAAACTTCTCCAGAGTTAGCTGTCTGTCTATAATAATTTTGTGGCAGACATGCCTTGAGTCAAATCAGCTGATTTGGCTTAAGGCTATCTCAAACAGCCTTGTGGAATACAAATCTGCATTTTTAAATTTGAAGATCTAATGCTACTCGATGTTCCACAAATCTTACTTACAGTCAGTGTTACACTTTTATGAAAGCTATAGAATATATTTCAGTGACTGGAAGCCATTGAAAAGATTATCTAGAGATTTACTACTTTTAAATTGGAAGCCGAATAAGTGCAGCAGCTAAGCAACAGAAGGGCAATCCAGGGGTAAGGCTTCATCTAATCCTCACCACTATCTTCTGTTGGTCTTTGCTCATTTCAATCAAATTTGACCTTTAATAAAAGATTTACAGTAATAAAAGGAGGTGAATACTCATTTAAAGTTAATAATTGTACTGATCTATACTAACAACACATCACCTCCAAATCCTTGGTAATGTGCTAGGAAATTTAAAGATATCTGGACAAAATGCTGTTCACAAATCGTGGGTTCCCCTGTTAACCCTACAGTTAGATGGAGGGGGATCTCCTTTATCTCAACTCATAGCAGTATTGTGAAAATTTGAAAATAGTGATACATGTAAAACACTTGTACAGTGCTAAACACATTGTAAATGCTATTATTTTTCCTAATCTTATTATTAATATAAAATATCTTGAGAGCTTTTGTTTTTTATTGGAGATGCCTGGAGACTTAAAGGAATGTGTTGAGAATGACCAAATCTCTCCTTTTTTCTATTTTAATTTTTTCCAGTGCTGTGTTAGTTTCTGCTGTACAACAATGTGAATCAGCCATAATTACCTCCTTTTTGAGCCTCCCTCCCCATCCCTCCCTTCTAGGTCATCACAGAGCACCAGACTGGGCTCCTTGTGTCATACAGCAACTTCTCACCAGCTATCCATTTTACACATGATAGTGTATATATATTGATGCTACTATCTCCATTTGTCCCACTCTATCCAATGGAATATCACTCAGCCATAAAGAAGAATGAATTTGAGTCAATTCTAGTGAAATGGACGAACTTAGAGCCTGATATACAGAGCTAAGAAAGTTAGAAAGAAAAGAACAAATGTCATATGTATAGGGACTCATATTCAATCCCTGGGTTGGGAAGATCCCCCGGAAGAAGGAGTGGCAACCCAATCCAGTATTCTTGCCTGGAAAATCCCATGGACAGGGAAGCCTGGGGGGCTACAGTCTATGGGGTTTCAAAGACTGAGACATGACTAGTGACTAACACACACACACATATTTTTAATTGGAGGATAATTGCTTTATAATATTGTGTTGGTTTCTGCCATATATCAACATGAATTAGCCACAGGTACACATATATCCCTTCCCTGTTGAACCTCTCACCTAGCTCCCACCCCTCTAGGTTGGCACAGGGCAGTGGTCTGAGCTCCCTGCATCATACTGAAAATTCTCTCAGGCTGTCTCTTTTACATATGGTTATGTGTATGTTTCCATGCACACACACTCCCAGTTTGTTCTATCCTCTCCTCCCTCTACTATGTCCAAAAGTCTGTTCTCTATGTCTACATCTCCATTGCTTCCCTGCAGATAGGTTCATCAGTACCATCTTTCTAGATTCCATATATATGCATTAATATATGATATTTGTTTTTATCTTTCTGACTTGTTTCACTCTGTATAATAGACTCTGTGTTCATCCATCTCTTTAGAACTGACTCAAATGTGTTCCTTGTTATGGCTGAAAATGTTGTATATTAATGCATATATATGGAATCTAGAAAAATGGTACTGATGAGTCTATTTGCAGAGAAGGAGTGGAGACACAGGTGTATGGAATGGGCTTGGACATATCTTCTGTCTCTCTTTTTTTAAGGTGGACATCTCTTCTTAAAAAGAGAACTATACAAATTACCATTTGTTGTTGTTTAGTCACTCAGTTGTGTCCAACTCTTTGCAACCACATGGACTGCAGCACGCCAGGCTTTGCTGTCCTTCACAATCTCCCAGAGATTATTCAAACTCATGTCTGTCGAGTCAGTGATGCCATCCAACCATCTGATCCTCTGTCATCCCATTCTTCTGCCTTCAATCTTAACCAGCATCAGGGCCTTTTCAAATGAGTTGGCTGATTGCATCAGGTGGCCACAGTATTGGAGCTTCAGCTTCAGCATCAGTCCTTCCAATTAATGTTCAGGATTGATTTCCTATAGGATTGGCTGGATTGGTCTTGCAATCCAAGGAACTCTCAAGAGTCTTCTCCAACACCACAATTTGAAAGCATCAATTCTTCTGTGCTCTGTTGTCTTTATGGTCCAGCTTTCACATCCATATATGACTGTGGGAAAAACCAAAGCTTTGACTATATGGACCTTTGTTGACAAAGGTCATAATATCCTGCCTAGGTTTGTCATAGCTTTTCTTCCAAGGAGCAAGCGTCTTTTAATTTCATGGCTGCAGTCACCATCTGCAGTGATTTTAAAGCCCAAGAAAAGAAACTCTGTACCATTTCCATTGTTTTCCCATCTATTTGGGACTGGATGCCATGATATTAGTTTTTTGAGTGCTGAGTTTTAAGCCAGCCCTTTCACTCTATTTTTTCACTTTCATCAAGAGACTCTTTAGTTCCTCTTGGCTTTCTGCTATAAGGAAGGCGTCATCTGCATATCTGAGGTTATTGCTATTTCTCCCAGCAATCTTTATCTAGCTTGTGCTTCATACAGGCATTTTGCATGATGTACTCTGCATAGAAATTAAATAAGCAGGGTGACAATATATAGCCTTGTCATACTCCTTTCCAGTATGGCATGGATTTGGAAACAGTTTGTTGTTCCATGTCTGGTTCTAACTATTGTTTATTGATCTGCATATAAGTTTCTCAGGAGGCAAGTCAGGTGGTCTGGTACTCCCATCTCTTTAAGAATTGTCCACAGTTTGTTTGGATCCACACAGTCAAAGGCTTTGCGTAGTCAGTAAAGCAGAAGTAGAGGTTTTTCTGGAACTCTCTTGCTTTTTCGATGATCCAGCGGATGTTGGCAATTTGATCTCTGATTTCTCTGCTTTCTCTAAATCCAGCTTGAACATCTGAAAGTTCATGTTTCACTTCTGTGGAAGCCTCACATGGAGAATTTTGAGCATTACTTTGCTAGCATGTGCTGCTGCTGCTGCTGCTAAGTCGCATCAGTAGTGTCCAACTCTGTGCGACCCCATAGACAACAGCCTACCAGGCTCTGCCGTCCCTGCGATTCTCCAGGCAAGAACACTGGAGTGGGTTGCCATTTCCTTCTCCAGCTAGCATGTGAGATGAACGCAATTGTGCAGTAGTTTGAGCATTCTTTGGCATTGCCTTTCTTTGGGACTGGAATGAAAACTGACCTTTTCTGGTCTTGTGGTCACTGCTGAGTTTTCCAAATTTGCTGGCATATTGAGTGCAGCACTTTCATAGCATCATCTTTTAGGATTTGAAATAGCTCAACTCGAATTCCATCTTCTCCACTAACTTTGTTCATGTGATGTTTCCTAAGGCCTACTTGGCTCTGTACTCTAGGATGTCTGACTCTAGGTGAGTGATCGTACCATTGTGGTTATCTGGGATGTTAAGATCTTTTTTGTGTAATTCTTCTGTGTATCCTGCCACTTCTTCTTAATATCTTCTGCTTCTGTTAGGTCCATACCATTTCTGTNACTCTAGGTGAGTGATCGTACCATTGTGGTTATCTGGGATGTTAAGATCTTTTTTGTGTAATTCTTCTGTGTATCCTGCCACTTCTTCTTAATATCTTCTGCTTCTGTTAGGTCCATACCATTTCTGTCCTTTATTGTGCACATCTTTGCATGACATGTTCCCTTGGTATCTCTAATTTTCTTGAAGAGATTTCTAGTCTTTCCCATCCTATTTTTTTCCCTCTATTTCTTTGCATTGATCATTTAGCAAGGCTTTCTTATCTCTCCTTGCTAGTCTTTGGAACTCTGCATTTAGATAGATATATCTTTCCTTTTCTTCTCTGCCTTTCACTTTTCTTCTTTTCTCAGCTATTTGTAAAGCTCCTCAGACAACAGTTTTGCCTTTTTGCATGTCTTTTTCTTGGGGATGCTTTTGATCACCACCTACTCTACAGTGCTACAAACCTCTGTCCATAGTTCTTCAGGCACTCTGTCTATCAGATCTAATCCCTTGAATAAATCTATTTGTCACTTCTACTGTAAGGGATTTGATTTAAGTCATACCTGAATGCTCTAGTGGTTTCCCCTACTTTCTTCTTGCACATCTCTTCTTAAAAAAAAGAACTATATAGAAATTACCATAGGCTTACTGATATGTTGCAATAAATGAAGACTGTGTGTAGAAAGGGGGTGTTATTTTCTTGTTGCCAATCAGTAAAAAACTGGTAATGTCTTTAACTTCTGTGGAGAAGGGAAGAACCTAAAAAGCATAACAGTGTGGTCCGAGTTCTGTCTTTTGTTACCATGGAGTCTGTCGTTCCCCAGAAGAACTGCTTACTGCATTAGTTCCTCTGTCACTGAGCATGGATTGTTCTGGTTCTTACTCTTGAATCTGGCAGTGATGTGTGGCTGCCTTGCATCCTTGGTATCTGCAGGTTTTCTGGATTGTGTTGTTTTGTTCCTCAATTTGGCAGTTACAGCTTGGAGGAGGTATCTTATTGAGACAAACCTTTCGTCTCTTCTTGGAATCATATTGTGTTTTTTTTTTTTTTTTGGTACTGTGATACTTCCTTTTTCAGAATATTAAGTATAATACTGGCTTGGCAATAAATAGTGAGAAGCTCAGAATTCTCTGGAGGAAATAATTTGGAAATAATTGCAAAATTTCTTTTTCGTCAGTATTCATTGAGGTACTTAGTTTACTCAGTATTCAATGCAGTAGGAAGGAAAGCCATGTTAGAAAAAAGTCTAGAATTAAGTTTCTTAAAACTAAATCCATTAAGAAATTTAGACTGTGTGAATCTGAGGGAAAGAAACATCAGAAGTGAGGATAAATAAATTCTGGAGACCTACTGTGCAGTCATGCACAGTAATAATGTATTGTAGACTTGAAATACGCTAAGAGAGTAAATCTTAAGAGTTCTCACCACCCACACACAAAAAGATAACTGTGTGATATGATCAATGTGTTAATTTTCTTGACTGTGGCAGTTATTTCACAGTGTAAATGTGTATCAAAATATCCCGTTGTGTACCTTAAGTACGATTTTTGTTTGTCAATCATACTTCAACTAAGCTGTTAAAAATATAAATTTTTNCTAAGAGAGTAAATCTTAAGAGTTCTCACCACCCACACACAAAAAGATAACTGTGTGATATGATCAATGTGTTAATTTTCTTGACTGTGGCAGTTATTTCACAGTGTAAATGTGTATCAAAATATCCCGTTGTGTACCTTAAGTACGATTTTTGTTTGTCAATCATACTTCAACTAAGCTGTTAAAAATATAAATTTTTAAAAAATAAGAAAATGCCTTTGAGAAAAAAGTCAGATGTGACAGAGTCCTCTGAGGAACAGTAATCAGGGAAGACAGTTGAGTAGATATCCATTGTATAAAACTTTTCTCCTGGATGTGAGTAGAAGAGATGAGGAAAGCTTGAAATGTGCTTTAAACATCCAAATGGAGATTGTTTGAACTGCCATAATAAAATCTCACAGTCTTAGTGTCAGTTCAGTTCAGTCGCTCAGTCGTGTCCGACTCTTTGCGACCCCATGAATCGCAGCATGCCAGGCCTCCCTATCCATCACCATCTCCCGGAGTTCACTCAGACTCACGTCCATCGAGTCAGTGATGCCATCCAGCCATCTCATCCTCGGTCGTTCCCTTCTCCTCCTGCCCCCAATCCCTCCCAGCATCAGAGTCTTTTCCAATGAGTCAACTCTTCGCATGAGGTGGCCAAAGTACTGGAGTTTCAGCTTTAGCATCATTCCTTCCAAAGAAATCCCAGGGTTGATCTCCTTCAGAATGGACTGGTTGGATCTCCTTGCAGTCCAAGGGACTCTCAAGAGTCTTCTCCAACACCACAGTTCAAAAGCATCGATTCTTCGGCGCTCAGCTTTCTTCACAGTCCAACTTTCACATCCATACATGACCACAGGAAAAACCATAGCCTTGACTAGGCGGACCTTAGTCGGCAAAGTAATGTCTCTGCTTTTGAATATACTATCCAGGTTGGTCATAACTTTTCTTCCAAGGAGTAAGCGTCTTTTAATTTCATGGCTGCAGTCACCATCTGCAGTGATTTTGGAGCCCAAAAAAATAAAGTCTGACACTGTTTCCACTGTTTCCCCATCTATTTCCCATGAAGTGATGGGACCGGATGCCATGATCTTCGTTTTCTGAATGTTGAGCTTTAAGCCAACTTTTTTGCTCTCCTCCTTCACTTTCATCAAGAGGCTTTTTAGCTCCTCCTCACTTTCTGCTATAAGGGTGGTGTCATCAGCATATCTGAGATTATTGATATTTCTCCCGGCAATCTTAATTCCAGCTTGTGTTTCTTCCAGTCCAGCGTTTCTCATGATGTACTCTGCATATAAGTTAAATAGGCAGGGAGACAATATACAGCCTTGACGTACTCCTTTTCCTATTTGGAACCAGTCTGTTGTTCCATGTCCAGTTCTAACTGTTGCTTCCTGACCTGCATACAGATTTCTCAAGAGGCAGGTTAGGTGATCTGGTATTCCCATCTCTTTCAGAATTTTCCACAGTTTATTGTGATCCACACAGTCAAAGTCTTAGTGTATATACAAATTTATTTCTTACAATTCTGGGGACTAGAAGAAATCCATTATCAAGGTCTTGGCAAATTTGGTTTCTGATAAAAGTCTTACTGGCCTTCTTTCTGGCTGCATCCCATCATGGCCTCTCCTCTGTGCTTTGTGGAGAAAGAGAGCAGGTTCTCTGGTGTCCCTTCTTAGTAGGACAATAATCCTGTTGGATCAAGGCCCCACTTTTGTGAATTCACTTAACCTTAATTACGTTTTTAGAGGTCTCATCTCCAAATACAGCCATGCTGGGAGTTAGAGTTTCAAACATAAATTCTAGGGGGACACAAACATTCAGTCCAGAAGAGAGATTTTGATTAGGGAGTGGAAAAATAAATCTTGGATTTGGGAGAGATATTTGGACTAGAAGTATAAAGAATATATTTAAGACTTGACTGCATGTAGATGAGATCTCTAAACACAAGACTGATGAAATCATTAAGGAAGGGACTGGAGATAGAGAAGAGAATTAGACCAAAGATTGTATCCTGAGTTTTTAGAGTGAGTTTTAGAGAAAAATTGGAGGCCTGTTATAGAAGCAATTCTTTTGAGAACTTCATTGCTAAGACTTGACTGCATGTAGATGAGATCTCTAAACACAAGACTGATGAAATCATTAAGGAAGGGACTGGAGATAGAGAAGAGAATTAGACCAAAGATTGTATCCTGAGTTTTTAGAGTGAGTTTTAGAGAAAAATTGGAGACCTGTTATAGAAGCAATTCTTTTGAGAACTTCATTGCCAAAGAAAGAAAGAAATGTGCTCTCTAGAGAAAATAACCATACCAAGTTTTTTTCTTTAAAGATGGTGCTAATAGAACACGTTGTATTTAGTTGTTCAGTCATGTCCAACTCTTTGAGACCCTTTGGATAGTAGCCTGCCAGGCTCCTCTGTCCATGGGATTTTTCAGGCGAGAATACTGGAGTGGGTTGCCATTTTCTCTTTCAGGGATCTTGCTGACCCAGGGATCAAACCTGAGTCTACTATGTCTCCTGCATTGCAGGTGAATTCTTTACCTGCTGAGCCATTGAGGAAGCCCTTAATAGAACATAAACTGATATAAATAATCCAGTGGAAAGGAGAAAATTGATGATGTAGCAAAGAGAAGAATCACCTGAGTGATATCCTTGAATATATTAAAAGGAGGTGGGTTATAGTATACAAGTCAAATAAGTATGTTTATAAAAGACATAGACCAATTTATCTCTGGTGA
>SJYX01009651.1:65876-77226 GCA_006410675.1 Oreotragus oreotragus | reverse complement strand
TCCCTGGGATTCTCCAGGCAAGAATACTGGAGTGGGTTGCCATTTCCTTCTCCAATGCATGAAAAAGAAAAGTGAAAGTGAAGTCGCTCAGTCTGTCCGACTGTTCTCGACCCCCTGGACTGCAGCCCACCAGGCTACTCCATCCATTGGATTTTCCAGGCAGGAGTACTGGGGTGGGGTGCCATTTCCTTCCCCAGAAGAAAGCTCAGTGCCGAAGAATTGATGCTTTTGAACTGTGGTGTTGGAGAAGACTCTTGAGAGTCCTTTGGACTGCAAGGAGATCCAACCAGTCCATTCTGAAGGAGATCAGTCCTGGGATTTCTCTGGAAGGAATGATGCTAAAGCTGAAACTCCAGTACTTTGGCCACCTCATGCAAAGAGTTGACTCATTGGAAAAGACTCTGATGCTGGAAGGGATTAGGGTCAGGAAGAGAAGGGGACGACCGAGGATGAGATGGCTGGATGGCATGATGGACTTGATGGACTTGAGTCTGAGTGAACTCCGGGAGATGGTGATGAACAGGGAGGCCTGGCGTGCTGTGATTCATGGGGTCGCAAAGAGTCGGACACGACTGAGGAACTGAACTGAACTGAACTGAATATGAGCAACTGGTAGAGTTAAATGTGATCAGGATCTCCGTCTCCCTGTCACAGGGGTGGGTTGAATTGGGAGATAATACATAAATGACTGGCTCTGTATTAATGTCTTTCCTCTCAGCTTCCAGTAACATATACCCAGAGAAACAATGGTTTTAGTTCGAGTTCACTCAAGAAACATACTGGGGAAAGTAAGTTAAATAATATTAAGACCAAGCAGAACGCTGTGGGGCTTCTTTTGTGGCTCAGCAGGTAAAGAATTGATCTGCAATTCAGGAGACCTGGGTTCGATCCCTGGATTGGGAAGATCCCCTGGAGGAGGGAAAGGATACCCATTCCAGTCAGGGCTTCCTTAGTAGCTCAGTTGATAAAGAATCCATTTACAATGCAGGAGACCGAGGTTCGATCCCCAGGTCAGGAAGATCCCCTGGAGAAGGAAATGGCAACCCACTCCAGTACTATTGCCCTGAGAACTCCATGGACAGAGGAGACTGGCAGGCTACAGTCCATGTGATTGCAAATGACACAAATGTCAACTACAAATTGGCACTTACCAAGAGCATTGCCAACGACTGAACAGGAAAGGCATTTGCCATCTGCCTCTACAGAGACAGAACTCCATGCTGCTGTAACTGTTGAACTTCAACAACCCCTGAGGGAGTTCAGGGTGGAGTGAGGCACTCTGTGCTCCAGGGAATCTGGTGGGACAGGTCTTTAGATGGTTGGATATTTTTAGGAACAGAGTTTATGATCTCAATTCTTGCATCTCCTTATATCTAGAGAAGCACTAAATCCCTTCATGGTGACATCAGATCCTCATGACTAACAAAAACCTTATGCAAAAATGAATGCTTCATGGCAGTGAACTCCCCTTTCACCAAAAACCTTATATATTGGCTTTCCCCCACTGGAGTCTGGAGCACTGTCTCAGAGCTATCTGGGATGCTCCCTCCCAGGCTGAAGTCCTCATTTTGCCCCAAACTGTGCTTATTTAACTTACATGCAGAGTACATCATGAGAAATGCTGGGTTGGATGAAGCACAAGCTGGAATCAAGATTGCCAGGGTAAATATCAACAATCTCAGATATGCAGATGACACCACCCTTATGGCAGAAAGTGAAGAACTAAAAGCCTCCTGATGAAAGTGAAAGAGGAGAGTGAAAAAGTTGGCTTAAAGCTCAACATTCAGAAAACGAAGATCATGGCATCTGGTCCCATCACTTCAAGGCAAATAAATGGAGAAACGTGGAAACAACGAGAGACTTTGTCTTTTGGGGCTCCAAAATCACTGCAGATGATGACTGCAGCCATGAAATTAAAAGGCACTTACTCCTTGGAAGAAAAGTTGTGACCAACTTAGATAGCATATTCAAAAGCAGAGACATTACTTTGCCAATAAAGGTCCATCTAGTCAAGGCTATTGTTTTTCCAGGAGTCATGTATGGATGTGAGAGTTGGACTATAAAGAAAGCTGAGCACCAAAGAATTGATGCTTTTGAACTGTGGTGTTGGAGAAGACTCTTGAGAGTCCTTTGGACTGCAAGGAGATCCAACCAGTCCATTCTGAAGGAGATCAGTCCTGGGATTTCTCTGGAAGGAATGATGCTAAAGCTGAAACTCCAGTACTTTGGCCACCTCATGCAAAGAGTTGACTCATTGGAAAAGACTCTGATGCTGGAAGGGATTAGGGTCAGGAAGAGAAGGGGACGACCGAGGATGAGATGGCTGGATGGCATGATGGACTTGATGGACTTGAGTCTGAGTGAACTCCGGGAGATGGTGATGAACAGGGAGGCCTGGCGTGCTGTGATTCATGGGGTCGCAAAGAGTCGGACACGACTGAGGAACTGAACTGAACTGAACTGAATATGAGCAACTGGTAGAGTTAAATGTGATCAGGATCTCCGTCTCCCTGTCACAGGGGTGGGTTGAATTGGGAGATAATACATAAATGACTGGCTCTGTATTAATGTCTTTCCTCTCAGCTTCCAGTAACATATACCCAGAGAAACAATGGTTTTAGTTCGAGTTCACTCAAGAAACATACTGGGGAAAGTAAGTTAAATAATATTAAGACCAAGCAGAACGCTGTGGGGCTTCTTTTGTGGCTCAGCAGGTAAAGAATTGATCTGCAATTCAGGAGACCTGGGTTCGATCCCTGGATTGGGAAGATCCCCTGGAGGAGGGAAAGGATACCCATTCCAGTCAGGGCTTCCTTAGTAGCTCAGTTGATAAAGAATCCATTTACAATGCAGGAGACCGAGGTTCGATCCCCAGGTCAGGAAGATCCCCTGGAGAAGGAAATGGCAACCCACTCCAGTACTATTGCCCTGAGAACTCCATGGACAGAGGAGACTGGCAGGCTACAGTCCATGTGATTGCAAATGACACAAATGTCAACTACAAATTGGCACTTACCAAGAGCATTGCCAACGACTGAACAGGAAAGGCATTTGCCATCTGCCTCTACAGAGACAGAACTCCATGCTGCTGTAACTGTTGAACTTCAACAACCCCTGAGGGAGTTCAGGGTGGAGTGAGGCACTCTGTGCTCCAGGGAATCTGGTGGGACAGGTCTTTAGATGGTTGGATATTTTTAGGAACAGAGTTTATGATCTCAATTCTTGCATCTCCTTATATCTAGAGAAGCACTAAATCCCTTCATGGTGGCATCAGATCCTCATGACTAACAAAAACCTTATGCAAAAATGAATGCTTCATGGCAGTGAACTCCCCTTTCACCAAAAACCTTATATATTGGCTTTCCCCCACTGGAGTCTGGAGCACTGTCTCAGAGCTATCTGGGATGCTCCCTCCCAGGCTGAAGTCCTCATTTTGCCCCAAACTGTGCTTATTTAACTTACATGCAGAGTACATCATGAGAAATGCTGGGTTGGATGAAGCACAAGCTGGAATCAAGATTGCCAGGGTAAATATCAACAATCTCAGATATGCAGATGACACCACCCTTATGGCAGAAAGTGAAGAACTAAAAGCCTCCTGATGAAAGTGAAAGAGGAGAGTGAAAAAGTTGGCTTAAAGCTCAACATTCAGAAAACGAAGATCATGGCATCTGGTCCCATCACTTCAAGGCAAATAAATGGAGAAACGTGGAAACAACGAGAGACTTTGTCTTTTGGGGCTCCAAAATCACTGCAGATGATGACTGCAGCCATGAAATTAAAAGGCACTTACTCCTTGGAAGAAAAGTTGTGACCAACTTAGATAGCATATTCAAAAGCAGAGACATTACTTTGCCAATAAAGGTCCATCTAGTCAAGGCTATTGTTTTTCCAGGAGTCATGTATGGATGTGAGAGTTGGACTATAAAGAAAGCTGAGCACCAAAGAATTGATGCTTTTGAACTGTGGTGTTGGAGAAGACTCTTGAGAATTCCTTGGACTCCAAGGAGATCCAACCAGTCCATCTTAAAGGAAATCAATCCTGAATATTCATTGAAAGGACTGATGTTGAAGCTGAAACTCCAATACTTTGGCTACCTGATACAAAGAGCTGACTCATTTGGAAAGACCCTGATTCTGGGAAAAATTGAAGGCAAGTGGAGAAGGGGATGACAGAGGATAAGATGATTGGATGGCATCACTGACTAACCGACATGAGTTTGAGTAGGCTCTGGGAGCTGGTAATGGACAGGGAGGCCTAACAATGCTGCAGTCCATGGGGTCACAAAGAGTCGAACATGACTGAGTGACTGAACTGAACTGAACTGAGCTGAACTAAAAGCTTAACTCACAGCTCTCAAGTTATACATCTGTTTTTAGTTGACCTGACTATGTAACTAACTTTCACTTTTCACTTTCAAAACCTTGTGGGGCTCCTGGGTACAGAAGACTCCTTGTCTCCTCCCCTGAGTTACAGATGACAGGTTGTTGCCAATGCTCTTGGTAAGTGCCAATTTGTAGCTGACAGTTCCAACTCACAACCCCAACACTGCTTTTTTTTTTTTTTTTTTTTTCAGTCAACAGCTGAGTCCATCTCTGTTTCTCATTTACAATAGTAGGTCTTTCTTCACTCTTAGAAGGGGCAGTTGTTAATTAGGGAAGGAAGGGGTTGTTGCTACAACAGAGGAGCAGTCAAGAAATAATAGTGCTGCCTTAGGAGCAGGATCCTGGGTCCCCATCAAGAGATACACATAACAATATCTTAGAGTTCTTCCGCAGAACTGAAACCTCCAACAAATGGAAGACATTAATTACTTGCTGAAACACTCATCATTCCAAAGAAGGTTACAGTTTTCCCATCACCACCTGATCTCAGATGATCCCTGGATTGAAGGAACACACACTTCTTACACCCTGATCCTTATATGCAACCCTGCCCCTGGGCAATGAGGCAAGGTCCTAGTCCCTCCTGAAGGGATAAACATAACAATATCTTTGAGTGTTTCTACAGGACCTAAGGCTACCACCCAGGTGGAGGCTGGCAACTTGAGGGTGAGCGCAAGATTCCTGAGGCACCACCCTGTTACCTCATCACCAGTCTATCAGAATAAAGTCACATATCCTGAAGCCTTCATCTTAAGTTTTGCCTGTTAAAAACTTCTCCCTGAAAACCATCTTAGAGTTCAAGTTTTTGAGCTCGAGTCACCCATTCTTTTCACTTAGCCCTGCAATAAACATTTCCGTGCTCCAAACACTGACATCTCCTTTTGTTTGGCCTCATTGGGCATTCGGCACAGGAACTTACATTCAGTAGCTGCTAAAAAAAAAACAAAACAAATGTAAAAAGATCTCAGTGTATTGTACCTTTTACTCTGTATGTCTCACACCAGCCTGCTGAAAGAAACAATATAGATCTGAACTGAAATATCAAAATATAGCATAAGTATACAGCATATTTCAGAGAATTCTAGTCCTAAGTATACTCACTCATTTTTACAATACTGTTTCCTACATGGCTTAATTTTTTTTTAATCAATGAAAATGTGAGAACTTTCTATTAGTTAAAATGTCTCCAAAAGTTCTTGTTAGGCTGTAAAACTACAGTTAGAAATAAAGTGAAGAAATTTATTGATGAAGCATGTGATCTTTATTGGAATTTCATCATTGAGTAATTACAAGATTGATTATGCTTTGTCAGCAACTGAGAGAAAGTTTGAGTCTGAAGTGAATAGAGGATTTCATTTTCCAACTCTACTGCTTATTTATCAGCTCTTATAGAGGAAATTTGCAAAATAATATTGAATACATTTCTGTGCATCAGGTTCTTTGTGACTGGGATGCTGACCTTTCTCTTTTAAGTGTCCATAAAGATCACCTTGCACAGGGACCACAATAGAAGGGAGATGCAAATAAGGAAAAGAGGAAATAACTGGACTATGTCTTTTTATCCTATGATTTGATTTCCTACTCTTTCTTATCACAGTGCTATGAAATAATAGGAGCCAGAGATATTAGCAAAGAAACAGGGGGAAAACCCCTCATTTTCCAGCTTCTTTCACAATATTGAAATTCCTATTCATTTTCTCAAGTATTAAACTAAAAACTGCATTACTTGTAACCCACCCCCAATTCCATCTTCCACCTCACCATAAAATCTCTTAACATGAAGAGAGAGGATTTGTTATCTTTCTCTTTCTTTTCCCCTTCTCCCTCCCACCCAAACCCAAACACATCACATTCACACACACACAACAAACAAGAGGCAAATTATGTTGCACTGAAGGAGATTTCTTGCCCTCCAGTCTAGCTGGTAAAGAGAGTTTATCAACAAAGATCCTAAAGGAATGGTTGAAATGAAGCTACTCTTTGCCAGTGGGATGAGATGTGCTAACTGTGCTAACTAAAGGTTGGCACTTGCCATCTACCTCTAGAAGGATTAATTCACCAGCTGCTGTGACCACAGACCTTCAAAATATCCCCTGAAAGAAGTTCAGGGTGAAGATCAGGAATGAGGCACTCTGTGCCTTAGGAAAACTTTCAGAATAGGCCATCAAATAGTTGGATATTTTCAGGAGATTTTATGAGCCGAACTCTTCCATCGCTTCATATCTAGAAAAGCACTAAGATCTTTCATGGTGATGTCTGCTCCTCTGACTAGCAGTAACCCTCCTGGAACTAGCAGTAACTTTCTGCAAAAAAATATGTGCTTGATTATATTTACTACCCCCTTCACCACAATCATGTATATGTGAACTTTCCTCTACCTCTTTGGGGCAGTTTCTTAGAGTTATCTGAAATGCTCTCTCCCAGGCTATAGTCCTCATTTTGCCCAAAATAAAATTCAACGCACAACCCCAACATTGTGCTTTTTTTTTTCTCAGTCAGCAACTGAGACCATCTCTGTTCCTCATTTACAATAGTAGGTCTTTCTTCACTCTTAGAATCTGTAGACTGTATTGTATGTAAAGAGACAGTTCTTGCCCCTTTTGTAATCATAGCTTGATTAAATGTATCTGCACAATGAACTAGTGCCAAGGGAGTAAAACATAAGTCTATCCTGGAGACAGAACAAGGAAGCACCTTTTTCAGTGAAAATGTTGCCCATCATTAAGAGACAGAAGGAAGGAGTGAGGGGAAGAGTGGGGGAAATTTCAAGTCTGCCTTTCTCCCATACTATTATATGTCCCTGTCTTTCTCTCCCTCATTCTTGAAAAGAAAACAATCTAGGAACCTTAAATTAGGGATAAAGGAAGGTTTGAATGAGTGGTTTGAGGAGAATCCTACACTGCTTTTCCCTAAGGTCATTTGTAGTTTATTTCTAGAGAAGTCAGGAAGGTAAGTGGAGAAGGAAATGGCAACCCACTCCAGTGTTCTTGCCTGGAGAATCCCAGGGACAGGGGAGCCTGGTAGGCTACCATCTACGGGGCCGCACAGAGTCGGACACAACTGAGGCGACTTAGCAGCAGCAGCAGCAGCAGCAGCAAGAAGGTAAGACTCCTCTGGAGTGTGCATGAAGATGCTCTGTTTTACTAGATATCTGTCTCAAAGTGCGATATTGGGCTGAATGGACCTGTTAATATAGGAGATCTTATGACAATAGCTGTCTGAAACCACTACATTGTTCCCTTGCTCCATGAGGAACTTTTATGGACATGCTATCCAAGGTCATGCTGGCTTCAAGTGGTCTGTTAGGCAACAGATCACAAAGGAAGCATGAAGTGCAATTCCAATGATCCTGTATCCCACCTAGTTCTGTCTCAAAGTGCGATATTGGGCTGAATGGACCTGTTAATATAGGAGATCTTATGACAATAGCTGTCTGAAACCACTACATTGTTCCCTTGCTCCATGAGGAACTTTTATGGACATGCTATCCAAGGTCATGCTGGCTTCAAGTGGTCTGTTAGGCAACAGATCACAAAGGAAGCATGAAGTGCAATTCCAATGATCCTGTATCCCACCTAGAGTCCAGAGAGCAATCATCCTTTGACATGGGCTTCACAGTCCAGGATGTGTTATCTTTCAAATATTTAAGTGTGGTTTTGAAACTGCATGCTGCTGCTGCTGCTGAGACGCTTCAGTCGTGTCCGACTCTGTGCGACCCCATGGACTGAAGCCCACCAGGCTCCGCTGTCCCTGGGATTCTCCAGGCAAGAACACTGGAGTGGGGTGCCATTGCCTTCTCCCTTGAAACTGCGTAACTCAGATCTAACCCAGCCAAAGTTCCTGTTGGGACTTTTTAATTAATTAATTTTGGGGCTGTGTTGGGCCTTAGTTACAGCAAGAGGGATTTTCGTTGCAGTGTGCAGTCTCTCTAATTGTGGCATAAGGGCTCCAGAGTGCATGCATTCCATAGTGGTGGTGTGCAGGCTTGCTTATCCCATGGCATATGGGATCACAGTTCCCTGAACAGGGATTGTACTGTGTCTTGCATTGGAAGGCAGATTATAACACTGGACCACCAGGGGAGTCCTGAGACTATCTTTTAATTAAAATTACTCACCCGGCATCAGGACTTAAGTCCAGGTGCTCTGTGACTCAACGCAGGAAAAAGTCAGTGAAAGACAAAGTAATAGGTAAGAACTGGATTTATTTAGAGAGATACAAATTCCATAGACAGAATGTGGCCCATCTCAAAAGAAGAGAGCGTCCCCAGAGCATGGAGTCATCTCAGAAATTGAAAGTGGCCCTAAAATATATCTACTACTGTGGGCAAGAATCCCTTAGAAGAAATGGAGTAGTGATCATAGTTAACAAAAGAGTCCAAAAAAGTAGTACTTGGATGCAATCTCAAAAATGACAGAATGATCTCTGTTCATTTCCAAGGCAAACCATTCAATATCAGAGTAATCCAAGTCTATGCCCCAGCAAGTAATGCTGACTGCTGCTGCTGCTGCTGCTACTGCTAAGTCACTTCAGTTGTGTCTGACTCTGTGTGACCCCATAGACGGCAGCCCACCAGGCTCCCCCATCCCTGGGATTCTCCAGGCAAGAATACTGGAGTGGGTTGCCATTTCCTTCTCCAATGCATGAAAGAGAAAAGTGAAAGTGAAGTCGCTCAGTCTGTCCGACTGTTAGCGACCCCATGGACTGCAGCCCACCANTGTCCGACTCTGTGTGACCCCATAGACGGCAGCCCACCAGGCTCCCCCATCCCTGGGATTCTCCAGGCAAGAATACTGGAGTGGGTTGCCATTTCCTTCTCCAATGCATGAAAGAGAAAAGTGAAAGTGAAGTCGCTCAGTCTGTCCGACTGTTAGCGATCCCATGGACTGCATGCAGCCCACCAGGCTACTCCGTCCATTGGATTTTCCAGGCAAGAGTACTGGGGTGGGGTGCCATTGCCTTCCCCGATTTCTCTCCTTATATATTAAAATTTCTCATTTCAATTTGTAATATTGTAACTGTATTAGCATAGTTAGGGTCCAAAAACAATATCCTGAATATTATCAATTAATGCATTGCTAGGCTTTTGCTAATTGGGAACTCTTATTGATTTTTGGCTTCAGTTATTAAGAAGAAGAGACAGTAATGGCATAGCCATCACCACTGGACAGCTAGAGTCTCTCCAGTCCCTGAGACGCTGCTGGATAAGAATTAGGCCCAAGAAGACACAGAGAATAGGCCATTCAGGCCCAGTTACACCTCGACTAGGGATCCAGTAGTGAACAGCAATAGAAAGCAAAGAAACAATGTGAAGAATGAGGCGCTGATGGTAAACACAAGAACATGAGGCAGGGCTGCCGATGGTGTCTTTCTCCAGGACCTAAGTAGCTAAGGGTCAGAGCCCTGGCCAGGCCAGGTCGATGGGCACCACCGCTCTCTCGCTTATGGGAGGTCGCTGTGCGGCCCCACACCTATCACCCTGCAGATTCAAAGGACTGGACCAGATGGTTCCTAGAGCCCTCCTGCTCTGAGACTCTGTGACATAAGTGGAGAAGAAAAGCTTCCCATGGCGGAGGTAGGCCGATTTTCCTGTTTCGGGAATGCAAGATAGATGTCGAGAAGTAGGGGCTGGAGAAGGCAGAAAGGAGAGGGGCTCCATGGAATCGGACTGGGGGGGCAAGTCAGGCCTGGCGCCACTGTGAGGGGGCACCCTGGACGGGCCGAGGCTGTCCCAGGGCCGTGATCTTCAACAAGAAGAGGCTGACACGGAGCCCTGGCTTCTGCTCACTCTTACGAAGTGGGGAGAGGAGGGCTGGAGAGAGTCCAGCCCAAACATAGGCTATTTTGGGACTTGTGATGTTTGGAGAGCAACCAGGCCAGAAATAGCGCTGAGAATTAGCAGGACCCCAGCCTCCTGCCACCCCCGGCTCTCCCAGTGAAATCACCAAGAATTGGGAGGCCGGCTCCAACATTCCAGGGAGCCTGTGTAACTGACAGGAGGCTCCTCCTCTCCCCACAGGACGGCCTGGAGCAGAGAGAGCCTTTGACTGTAAAAGGGATTCTGCACACGAAGACAAGGGCGAGGGAGAGAGGGACTGAGTCACGGAGAGCAGAGTGGGAGAGTGAGGAGAGATCTCGTGGGGCTGAGACTAGAGGAGACCACCGCGGGGTCGGGGGAGGTGGATGATGAGTGTCCCCAGCAGATGCAGGAGTGAGCAGAAGAGACAAGAGCAGGGGAGTCTCAGAGGCAGAGAAAGGGAAAGTGAAAAAGAGGCGGGTGGCTGGGACTCAGAGCAAATGGAGAAAGAGGAAGGGCAGAGAGCAAAGAGGGCAGCCAGAGGGCAGGAGATGAGCTGGAGGGGGACCCAAGGCAACAACGGAGCCAGCGCTTCGGGGGTGGGGGGCGGGGGCGGGCCTGGGGACAGTCACGGAAAGCGATGAGTTTGGCCTTGTCTGGAACCACCTGCCGGGGCGCCGTTGGAAACAGCGTTCCTAGTTAGCTACAGCCGGAACGTCCCTGAGCAATCCACAGCCGTCTAACTCATCCTCTTATCGCTGATTCTCCGGGAATCAGAGATCAGTTATTTCAACAGCAGGGACTTTTGACCTCTTACAAAAGAGCCTAAGCTTAAAAGAAGTGGTGGGGTCACAGCTGTCAGTTTGGGGGGATCAGGGAAAGGATAGAAAGTGACATCCCGTTGAGTCAGGCGAGGTTCTGAGGAGGATATTGCCGCGAGGTCTACTTTAGGTCCTGCTTCCCAGGTGGCTCAGTGGTAAAGAATTCGCCTGCAGTACAAGAGCGTCAGGGGAGGCAGGTTTGATCCCTGGGTCAGAAAGATCCCCCTGGAGGAGGGCACGGCAACCCCCTCCAGTACTCCTGCCTGGAGAACCCCATGGACAGAGGAGCTTGGCGGGCTGCAGTCACGGGGTCGCACAGAGTCAGACACGACGGAGCGCTCATGCA
>SJYX01009651.1:41778-53192 GCA_006410675.1 Oreotragus oreotragus | reverse complement strand
AGGGGCAGCGAGGGTGGGGGCGGGGCCGGGGGGAGCTTTTCGAGACCACGCCGTGCCCACCAGCCCCTGAATACCCAGCAAAAGTTAGCCAGAGGAGGAGCCGGAGAGATGATGGGAGGTGGGGGGCTGGGGAATGCGTTGGTCCTCACCCTTTTATGAACACCCCTCACTCCCACCTCCTTCTCGTCAAGTCAACATCCACACAATGGTGACAAAAGGAATCACTTGTGCACATGAAGCAAGCCTGAACTCTGGCTTCTAGCTGGCTTGCCACGAAGCAGATTTTAAAAATTCTTCTGCAAAAGTGAAGAGGGTGCTGGAAGCTGAGGCTGGGTCCATTCCAGAATCGTGGGGAAGCCTCCCACTATGCCAACCCCACATTTCCAGATGCCATAATGCCAGGCTTAGGGAAAGAGGACGATTTAGTTGGTTAGCACGCCCTCTCTCTCTCTCAAAGAACGGAGGTAATTAGTCGTGCCCTGGTGGGAGGCAGAGCAAGCTCCCCAAAGCCTCACTGCTGGAGTCCTCTTTGGGCTCGACTCTCAGAAACACAAGCTACAGACCAGATTTCTGTTCAGCTAGCCTTTGCAGGGGAATTTGCCCTTCCCCACTCCCACCCCAGTCAGACTGAACACAATTGTGCTGCAACCATTGCCTCATTTGAGGAAAGTAATTAGTCAGAGGTTCGAGGGGGTGGCGAGCTTGCAGAAGAAATGTTCATTAGTATCAGAATCTTCCCAGCAAGGAGAAAGACCTTGCCAACAGACTTGAAAGAAAAACAAGCCTCCCGCTTCTGCGTTCACATCAGTCCCCCTCCTGCTGGTCTCTGTGTGTGTAGGGGGCAGGGACACTCGGTAAGGCTGGGGGTGGCCTGAGCTGGAGCCCTGTCCTGCTGCTGTGTGTAGGTTCTCCCTGGAGACCGAAATCGACCTCAGGAGGCCGCTGGAGAACTTGGGAATGACCGACATGTTTAGGCCGAGCCAGGCGGACTTCTCCAGTCTTTCAGGTAAGAGGTTTCCCTTTCCCTTTCTTCCCGTGGTGGACAATGGGGTCTCCCAAGGACAGAGGAGCTTCCCCCCCAACCCCCGAGGACCAAGGCTAATGCGCTCTGGGGTCTGCCTCCATTTCAGATCAAGAGTTTCTGTACGTGTCGCAGGCGCTGCAGAAAGTGAAGATCGAGGTGAATGAGAGCGGCACGCTGGCGTCCTCCTCCACAGGTGAGTCAGGCTCAGGTGAGGCCTGGCGAGTCTCAGCCCCAGGCTTCCACGAGGGGCCATGATCTGGTACCCACACCCGGGGCGCCCCAGGAAGACCCCACTGCCCTGGTCAGTCCACCAGGCCTCTCCTGGTAGAACAGGGCTTCCGTGCAGAGAGCATTACCGTTACCTGATCCCACTAGAAAATGGGCCTGCTTTCCTCGGGACCCCGTTCCCTCCCCACTGGCTCTGAATTCCCCCTGAATGGGAGGTCCTGGCTTGCTCTCAGAGTGGCCAGTCAACTTAAAGGCGCTTGCCTCCAACATGCCTTGAAAGAGTTTAGATAAATCTGCCTTCGAGTGAGTGGGCTTCTCTTGTGGTTCAGCTGGTAAAGAATCCGCCTGCAATGCAGGAGGCCTGGGTTCAATCCCTGGGTTGAGAAGATCCCCTAGAGAAAGGAAGGCTACCCACTCCAGTATTCTGGCCTGGAGAATTCCATGGACTGTATAGTCCATGGCGTCGCAAAGAGTCGGACACGACTGAGCGACTTTCACTTTCACTACTCGAGTGAGTGGCTGCTAGAGCTCTGCCCAACTGCCTTAGAGGACATCCTGACACTTCTGGGTTCACATTACGGCCTCAGTAATGGCACATGAGCTCAGCTGCTCTGCAGTTTGTGGAATGCTCCTGGACCAGGGAGCAAACCCATGTGCCCTGCATTGGCAGGCGGATTCGTATGCACTATGCCACCAAGGAAGTCCCTGCTATGATTATTTGGCTTCCGAGGTGGCACTGTGGTAAAGAATCTGCCTGCCAATGCAGGAGACACAAGTTTGATCCCTGGATTGGGAAGATCCCTTGGAATAGAAAATGGCAACCCACTCCAGGATTCTTGCCTAGAAAATCCCATGGAAACAGAAGCCTGGTGGGCTACAGCCCATGGGGCCACAGAGTCAGACACGCCTGAGCACACACGCACCAGGAGGCAGTGAAGCCCCCAGCGCTGGCATCATGGATCACTCATGACCCATCCAGGCACCAGCGCCCACGTCCCTCTGTTCTAAGATTCTGTCCTGTCTCTTCCAGCCCTTGTAGTCTCGGCCCGAATGGCCCCCGAGGAGGTCATCATGGACAGACCCTTCCTCTTCGTGGTGCGGCACAACCCCACAGGTGAGCCGGGGACCTGAGAGGCCCCACCACTCTCGGCCCGCCTCCCCATTCTCCTGGACTCCGGTACCATCCAGGCAGATGTTGACGCCCCCACTTCCCCCAAGAGGACTCCAGGCAATGAATCACGGCTGTGTTCGCCTTCCACTTCTTGGAGGGGCGTGCTCTCTCTCCAGACAGGGTGCTCGTCTGTCCCTCAGTCCCAGCTTAGTCACGAGAGCAGCTGTGCCTCTAAACACTCACTCATGTCCCCATTATCTCAGTTCATCCATAAACACCAAGCTGGGTGAGCTGTCCCCCGCCTCCCCCCACTTCTCATCTCCTGTGATGCTTCCGTCCTCAGGAACTGTCCTGTTCATGGGCCAAGTGATGGAACCCTGACCGTGGGGAAGGCAGCCCTCATCTGGGACAGAACTGGAGATGTCCAAGAGGAAAAAAGTCCGGAGCAAAGAATTTTTATTAACTCATTTTTCTGGAAAAAGAGAAGATGTTTATTTTTTTATTTTTTCCATGGTAAATCCTTTCAAAGCTGCCTCTTAGACCTAACTTTGGGCTCTCTTGGGAGGGGCAAAGAGGACCTTTGAGTTAAACCCTCCAATGGACATCCTGGGAGAGACTGGGAGGCATCACTCGCAGCCGGCCTCCCAACTGGACTGCAGGACTCCCAGGGCCGCTGGCCCAGCTGCTTCTGCCCCTCGCTCTGCCGTGTCAGGTCTTGGGTCCTAGATCCCACCGAGGCCCTGGCAGGAGGGCACCACAAGGCTTACACGGAGCTTTTGTTGCTCGCTAGAAATGTGTGTTCCGGGCACGCTGCCGTCGCTCTTGCGCTGTCTGCCACTGCTGAGAAGGCCAAGGCAAGAGACACCCTCTCATGCCGAGGTCCATCCTTCCCCAGCTCCGAGGTTCGAGACCCACCCAGGCCTGGCTGCTCCCTCCCCAGGGAACAGTGTGTATATATTATTTTAGAGTGTAGGTGACTTGTTTACTCAGAGAAGCAGGTGTCTGCTTCCCACAAACTTTTATGTTGCAGAAACGGAAGGAGAGATGAGGTGTGTGCCTGGTTCTTGGCTCCCATCTCCTGGTGGGGAGGGTGAGATGCCAAGGGCGTGCCTGAATATTTATCACATCCTTGTCCTTGTGCGCTTGGGAGAGAGAAAGGTCTACAGAGAAAACATTATTATTTAACCTTGTTCACCGTGTTCCCTTTGGGGGCTCTGTGTCGCTGCATCTCAGGAGAGGCCTCTTGACTGTCTCTCCCCTCCACCAGGTGGCAAGCCTCCCGGGGCCCACACTGCCACCTGGTGGAGGCCCAGCGCCCCCGCGCCTCTCCTTTGCCCGATTTTCCACCCGATGCGTCCCTGGCAGGACCATCCAACTTCGGCTCACTTTTAGGGACCGAAAGGATGTGGTGGGTGAAGGGAGACGGAGTGGTTTCAAAATTTTCCAGTATATTTAGGAGCAGGAGTGCAAGGGGCTCCACGACCTAGCAGGACAGAACTTTCCCCAATTACAGGGTGACTCACAGCCGCACTGGTGACTCACTTCAATGTGTCATTTCCGGCTGCTGTGTGTGAGCGGTGGACGCGTGAGAGAGAGAGAATGAGAGAGACAGCGAGCTCGGGCTCAATTACCTCCGGCAGATAATCTTTCTGAAAGCCAGCTAGCTGAGGGGGTACAGAGAGTGGACCGATTTATTGAAGAATTGCACATAGATGTCGAATGAATGTAACCTAACAGAACCCAGTCACCCTGCTGTGCCCTTCAGTGAAAAACCTTCCTTCTTTGTGTGTGTTTTGTTTTGTTTTTCTTTTTTCTTGATGCACTGGACAGTGACGGCCACACTCAGTACCCCCGCTTGTGGGGTCCATGGCTCTTGAAATTGCTTTTTCACTTTTAATATAGAAGCAAGTAAAAAAAAAAAAGTGTGTTTTTTTAAATAATAAATAAATAAATAGAATATTCCAAAATAGTCCTTGGCCGTGACTTTCCTTGTTTCACACAGCACAAAATCCAGATCCTATCAGTTTACAGACCTGATGAACTGGGATCTTTATGAAACACACATCTGCAAGGGGCAAGGCACACCGAACTGGCCTGGGTGGATCTGCAGGGCTGGCCACCAGAGCCTGCAAGAAGACCCCCGGGTAGGGGGGACACATTGTGTAGGACGTGCTTCTCCCTTTGGGCCTCATCCTGGAAAAGAAAAGAGGGACTTCCTTGGCGGTCCAGTGGTTAAGACTCTGCTTCCACTGCAGGGGGCGTGGGTTCCATCTCTGGTTGGGGAAGATACCACATGCCACCTGGCACGGCCCCCCCCCCCAAAAAAAGGAAAGAGGGTTCCTCAGACACCTGCCACCCACCCAGACACCCCTTGTCAGTGTCCCTGTCACTTCCCATCCTGTTCATTTCTTTCCCCACCAGATGTCCCCACTCCCCATTTCTCAAAACACAAACCAAATCCATTTCCTCCACCCTGGATTCCCGGTGGAGCATCGTCGCTCTCTACTTGGCAAGTACTCACCTTCCTTTTTCCTGGTGTGTAACAGTGCTTGCATGCATTACGCTCTTTAATTTGGGGTGTGTATGTTATCCTCCCCACCTTCATCAACATATCAGGTTCTTTGAAAAAAAGGCTCTTTTGTTACATAAGTTGTTAATATCCTCCTTAAAATGTTATCCTGAACAGTCCTTTATTGTCTTCTTCCAATATCTTGAAGGCTCTTGCTAGGGGACCTTCTTCCCCAAATTATTTTCCATTTATATATTCCACAGGAATTTTTAAATGGAAAAAATATCAAGAACTAGCTGTCAAAATCTTGTGCTGCCCAGCTCCAGAGCCCTAAAGATGGGACTGATAGACCCAGCCCCCCTGGAAACTTGGATCATGTCTTAATAGGAACCCATTCTTGTCCAGGGGCTGTTGGTCAAAACATTGTCTGATAGTTAAGCAGTAGTGAGCTTTCCATCACTGGAAGTGTTCAAGGACAGCCAAGATGACCTGCTGGTGGGCATCATTCAGCAGTCAGGGTAGAGGAGGTGAGTTTTTTTTTTTTTTTTAATGATAAGGAATTCCTTCTCATACTAAGGCATTTGAACGGTTTGAAAGGGTAGAAGTGGATTGTTGACTGACATTTTGTTTCCTGGCTTAAAAAATATGTCATTGTTGTTACAGAGAATGCGGAGATGGACATCCTTGTACCTTTATCCCTGTGCATTCGTGCTCCCATATCCATAAGAGAACTTCCTAGCAATGGGATTAAGTATCTCTTAAGAACCTCCCAATCCCACAAGTACGTGATTCTGGTCACACAAACATCTTCAAATGGTATACAAAACAATTTAAAGTGACCATTTTGCCTGGTATGAATCTTACCTTTTTTGAAGCTTAAAAAAGCCTTCACAACTTTCCTAAATAAGTGCACTGCCATGAATAAAGACAGACTTTAGAACTCGCCTGGTGGTCCAATGGCTAAGACTCCGAGCTCCCAATGCGAGGGGCCTGGGTTCAATCCCTGGTAGGGGAACTAGAGCCCACATTCCACAGCTAAATTTGCCTGCCGAAACTAGAAAGATCCTGCATGCCGCAACCAAGACCCAGTACAGCCAAGGTAATAAAAAAAAAAAAAAAAAGATAAGACTTCAGATCCTGAACTAAAAGAAGTTTCACATTATAATTTTCCCTAAAATTATGTTAGCCTGCCTTGGAGCAAACCTTGATTACAATGTTTTGGAGAGTAAATCCAGAAAGGGTCTTCATTCATCGCCTCCCTCCTCAATCATTCAGTATGTACTAAGGCTTTCTTGCTACCCTTCCCATTCCTGTTTCCCTCCCGAGGGTCAGTCCAGGGGCATCCTTGGGTGCCTCCAACACGATGTACCAAGATGTTCCGAGGAGATGTGGTTGTCACATCTCCTTGTGGGTTCCTCTCTTTACATTTCAGGCTTGCATCCCATGAGGCTGTTGCAATAAGAGGGGCCCCACAGTGCAATCGAGCCTGGAGGGGAAGTCTTCTTTTCCCCTTAAAAAGCCAGTGGGAATCAGGGCAAGACCTAGAAGAAAGAGGCCAAGGGTTAATAGCTCCCCAAACCTACTCTCAGCTTTACTTCTATTTTTTATTAAAATTTATGCTATTAATACATTTATTCTTTCTGGGCGTGCTGGGTCCTCATTGCCGTGCTGGGCCTTCTCTAGTGGCGAGTGGGGCTACTCTCTGCTTGCGCAGCACAGGCTCCAGGCACTCATTTAGTAGTTGTGGCACAACGGGCTTAGTTGCCCCAAGGCATGTGGGATCTTCTTGGACCAGGGATCGAACCGGTGTCCCTTGCACTGCAAAGCAGATTCTTAACCACTGCGCCGCCAGGGAAGCCCTTAAAATTTATTTTGTCATTTATTTGGCTCCATGGAGTTTTAGTTGGGACTTCCCAGGTGGTGCTAGTGGTAAAAGAAACCATCTGCCAATGAGGGAGACATAAGAGATGTGGTTTTGATCCCTGGGTCAGGAAGACCCCCCTGGAGGAGGGCGTGACAACCCACTCCGGTATTCTTGCCTGGAGAGCCCCACGGACAGAGGAGCCCGGCGGGTTAGAGTCCACGAGATGGCAAAGAGTAGGAGATGACTGAAGCGACGAAGCACGTACGCACAGGTCTTACTTGTGGCACACGGGCTGTTTCCTTGTGGCGTGCAGGCTTCTCTTCAGCTGTGGCCCGAGAGTGGGCTGGCTCAGGAACCCCACGATACATAGGATCTTAGTTCCCTGACCAAGGATCGAACATGCACCCCCTGCATTGAAAGGCAGACTCTTAACCTGTTGGGCCGCCAGGGAAGTCCCTACTCTCAGTTTTGGATGAGAGATGCTCTCTTTTGACCTCAGTGCCTTCTCCATCTTTCCTTTCCTGTTCTCACCATGCAATTGACAAGCCGGCAGGGCCAAGATATGACTGCAGACCTAGTGAGGAGAAAAGGCCATAGAGGTCACTCGGCCTCTTCCGAGCTGGCTTAGACCACAGACACAAAGCCTAGACGCGGCGTCATTTAGTTAACAAGATGCTTCTATAATGAGACCTGCGACCAAACCTTCAGCTGGTGCCAAGGCCTCCCTCCTACTTCCTGCCTCCTAGACAGATCCTGCTTTGGGCTCACAGCGGGTAGCTGCACTCATGAAGGCAAAAATCCAAGAATTCAGGGCACCAGGATCCAGATTTATCTTTTGTCCTCTTTATACCCTGAAAAGATGACCGATATCAGGCGCTGGGCTAGTTGTTGAGGAGTTACCCATCTGAAACAGATCTGCTTAGAAACCACAAGAGCCTCCTTTTTCTGCACAAGATGCTGCTTCCAAAAGCAGGACACGTTGTAGCCTTAATTCTGCAGGATGTAGTTCAAACACTGTCCGTACACGCTGAGAAGGCTCGGAAGAAAAGAGTCCTTCAGAAGGGACCTCTTCCCCACCGAGGGAGTTCGCTCCAGGAAGTGCCCCAGTTAACAGCCCCTTTTGCTCTTCTTGGATATTTTGAGGACAAAGACGGGGATGCAGCTTCAGAGTGCAAAGCCAGCCCTCCTTGGTTTCACCTGGGCCCCCTCTGTGGCTCTTCCAACCCACCCTTTGTCTATTTCTAGGGATGAAAAACCCACAAGCCCTGCCCTGCCTCCATCGTAAAACTGCCGATTTCCTGTTCATCTCACCCAGTAGAAATTTTGTCTGCCCTCATATAGGCAATGGCTATGGATTCTATAAATCCTTCAATAGAAAAATGACTCTATCAGAGGGAAACTCGTCAAGGAGACACCAACTGTTTTTCAAATAATTTTTTAAAGGCAGTTCCTCAAGTGAGTTTCCTTGTGCTAACCGTAGCAGGCACTTCTGTAGAGACACAGAAATTGAATCACTCGCACCAGGCTACCAGGCATTACACTGTACCGCCCTCTCTGTGACGTCGGTGAGCCCAGGTCACCCTGAACACACAGGAGGGCTCAAACGTAGCCAGGTCAAGGGTGCTGCCCTCGTGTGTCGTCACCTGTGCCTTTCCAGCTTGAACACCAGCGTCCCAAATGCAGCCTTTTGTCCCCTGGCCACCAGAGGTCGCTTTGACTCCCGTGGAAAGTTTCTGAAGCAGAGCAACTGTGGCTTCCACCATCATCTTGCCAAGTTTGAGCTCCAATAAATTTAACATGTTTTTCTTTAAACGTGTCTGTATACTGGCGGCTATGAAGCACTTTTTTTGTGTGTGCAAAGCACTTTTAAAACTGAGCATAAAGTGATGTTTCTTATTATCAAGTACAGGCATACCTTGGAGAGACACACCTTTGGTTCCAGAATCTCGAAATAAAGTGAGTCACACAGATTTTTCTGATTTCCCAGTGCATGTACAAGTTCTATTTACACTGTGCTGAAGCCTATTAGGTGTGCAATAACATTATGTCTAAAAAAAGGCATGGACTTCACATAATAAAGGACATCTTGCTGTCTGTGACAACACGGACGGCAGGAAGTTGAGGGTATTCTGCTAGGTAAAGTTAGTCAGAGAAAGTCTAACACTGTTAGTCTGTTTCCTTGTTCGTGGAATCTAAAGAACAAAACCAAGAATAAATGAAAGGAAAGAAACAAGACAACACTCACAGAAACACAGAATAGATTATCTGTTTATATGAGAGGGGAAGGAATTTGGAGGGGAAAAAGATTTAAGAGGGTCAGTTTTATGGCGACGGGGCATTAACTAGACGTATTGTGGGGGTCCTTTGTAGTGTGTGCCAATATCAAATTATTATGTCGTACACTCGAAACTAATATAATGTTGCATACCAATTCTACCTCAAAATAAATAAATAAGAAACACGTATGGACTTTATAAATACTTTATTGCTAAGAAATACTAACCATCATCATTTTAATCTCTGCTGGTGGAAGGGCTTGCCTTGATGTTGATGGCTGCTAACTAGTCAGGGTGGTGCTTGCTAAAGGCTGTGATGGCTGTGACAATTTCTTAAAGTAGGACAACAACGATCAACTGCATTGACTGACTCGTCCCTTCACGATTTCTCCGTAGCATGCAATGCCGTTTGAGAGCACTTTACTTATAGCAGAACTTCTTTCAAAATGAGAGGCAATGCCCTCTAACCTTGCCATAGCTTTATCAACTAAGTTTACGTAATACTCTCACCACTTTCTCGTCACTTCAGCCTTCTTCACAGCAACAGCACCAGGAGTAAATTCTATCTCGAGAAACTTTTTTCTTTGCTCACCTGGAATAAAAGACTCTTCATGCATTAGTTTTATCTCTAGATTATAGCAATTCAGTCAGATCTTCAGGCTCTACTTCCACCTCTCTTGCTTTTTCCATTGCATCTATAGTTATGACAGTAACATCAAAGGTCACGGATCGCAGGCCACTATAACAAAGATCATAGCAATTTAGAAGTTTAAAATATTGCAAGAATTATGAAAATGTGACACAGAGATGCGAAGTGAGCAAATATTGTTGGAAAAACAGTGTTGATAGGCTTGTTCAATGTGGGGTTGCTATAAACCTTCAACTCGTTAAAAAAAAAAACAAAACAACTCAGTATCTGTGAAGCACAATAAAACAAAACATAATAAAATAAGGTCTGCCTGCCTCTACAGAGAATAGACACCAAAAGGCTGAAATGTTGTGGGTGTGCTGTGGGTTCAGTCACTCAGTCGTGTCTGATTCTTGGCAACCCCATGGACTGTAACCCACCAGGCTCCTCTGTCCGTGGAATTTTTCAGGCAAGAATACTGGAGCAAGTTGCCGTTTCCTACTCCGGGGGATATTCCCAGTCCAGGGATGGAAGCTGAGTCTCTTGCATCTCCTGCATTGGCAGGCAGCTTCTTTCAACTGTGCCACTTGGGAAGTCACTGCAAAAATGGTTGAAAGGAACATTGTAGAAATAGTCACTGGGGTCTAGACTAGAGCACCAAGGGTCATCAGGACTGGCTGCTTGGTTCAGACTTATGGGATGAATAAGAGGGATTTGGGTCTGTTGGGAGGGAATGGCGGGGCATTCCAGAAAACAATGTGAACAAAATCACAAAGAAAAACAAATAGCAAGGCAGGTTCAAGTCACCTGAGAATGAAGTCTTAAGTCGCCAGGGTGGTTTTCAGACTGCTGCCTCCCTCCTCTGATAACCTAGCCGGTAGATTCCCCTTTTTCCATATACATTCTCTTAGTCGAACCAAGCAGTCTGATCTTTGTCCCTTGAACAGCCACGTTTTTTGTTACCCTTCATGTCCAAGGCTTAGAGGCTGGAAACTGAGAAAAAGGTAGCTGGGAAACCAAGAGATGGGATGGTTTCAGGGGAAGGGGGAAGGAAGGTACTCATTTGTGGCAAAGGAAGTTTGAGATGACAACGGAACTTTCCAGTGGGGGAACCCAGCACGTTTATTCAGCCAATGGCGGCACCTGCTGTGTGCCAGGCCCTGTGCTCAGCACAGGAGAAACAAAATGAAGCCTGGTGGTCCAGTGGCTAAGACTCCATACCCCTAATGCAGGGAGTGGATCCGAGGTTCCGCCTCAGCTTAAGAACTAGATTTCACCTGCCGCAACTGAAAATACTACCTGCCATGACAAAGACCCAGTGCAGTCAAATAATGTATTTTTACAAGAAAAACAAAATGAAGACAGCTTGTCCTCCAGCAGGAATAATAGATATTAGACAATAGATATTTGATAGGTACTACTATTTAGAAATTAGAATTTAGCATATTTGGGGTAAGAAGTAAGATGTAAATATCTAGGACTTCCCTAGTGGTCCAGTTGGAGAAGGTGATGGCACCCACCCCAGTGCTCTCGCCTGGAAAATCCCATGGACGGAGGAGCCTGGTGGGCTGCAGTCCACCGGGTCACTAAAGGTCGGACATGACTGAGCGACTTCACTTTCACTTTTCACTTTCATGCACTGGAGAAGGAAATGGCAACTCACTCCAGTGTTCTTGCCTGGAGAATCCCAGGGACAGGGGAGCCTGGTGGGCTGCCGTCTATGGGGCCGCACAGAGTCGGACACGACTGAAGCGACTTAGCAGCAGCAGCAGCA
>SJYX01009651.1:6087-40175 GCA_006410675.1 Oreotragus oreotragus | reverse complement strand
GGGGAGCCTGGTGGGCTGCCGTCTATGGGGCCGCACAGAGTCGGACACGACTGAAGCGACTTAGCAGCAGCAGCAGCAGTAGTGGTCCGGTAGTTAAGGGTCCACCAGCTGCCAATGCAAGGGACTCAGGTTAGCTCCCTGATCTGGGAAGACCCCATGTGCTTCGAGACAACAGCCTGCGCACCAGAATTACTGAGCATGAGCTCTAGAGTCTCTGAGCCGCAACTACTGAAGCCTGAGGGCTGCGACGAGAGAAGCCGCTGCCATGTGCACAGCTAGAGAAAGCTCCAGCATAGACAGAAATAAATGAATAAACTACCAAAAACATCTAGACGGGCCAACCGTGCGCACCAATCATAGCTGAAGCCAATCAACAAGCACTAGAGAGGTGCTGTAAAGGAATAAAAGGCGAGAAAGAGCCCATCCCACGAGGCGCTTCCAAACCAGCTGAACAGGTGGGGCCAACTCACATATGTGGTCACCGGACGGTACAACCTGATTACCAAGTTTACCAGTCAGAGTCCTGAGTTACTGGGGATTGAAACCAACTCTGGCTAAATGAAACACAAAAGGAAACTGGGGAGCTCAAGGAATTGTCAGGAGGGTCGGAGAACCAGCAGAAGGTCTCAGGCTAGAGACAGTGGCCCAAATCACAAATCACAGGATGCCTGCACGGTGCCCCTTGCTGCCACTGGTGCACAGGACGCTGCCGTTGGTGCCACTCCACCTGCGCCCTAGGTTTTGTCCTCTGACCCTCTGCCAGAATTCAGAGGTATTCAGGACCCTTCAGAATTCAAAGTATTCAGGACCCTTACCTGTCCTCATTACCCCATCCCTCCCGGATCAACGTCCAGGTTGGTGGATGGACTGGCCGAGTCCAGCAGACAGGCTCATGCTGTGGGCACAAAAAGAAAATCCAAATGCTACTCTGCGAGGTTGTGCTATTTTCCTCTGGCATCATAATGTGAGGTTTCCCAAACCCTAGGAAGGGGGTTTAGAGCCAGGAAAGTGAAAAAGAACAGCAAACATCTACCACACAAAGTATTCAGGACTCTTAGGAACAGCATACAATAAGGTCCCATTTGCTTAGTTAAAAAAAGAAGAAGTTAAAAAAAACCCAGAGATGACTCCAAATGACATCATCAGAGAACAATGACTACTTACAGAATGAGCCAAAAATGGTTGCAGGGAGCATCATCATAAGAGGGAGACAGATCACAGACTCAGAAATGAAAGGCTTCGGGGGCCATCTGGACCCCCTTCCACCCACTGCAGGAACTACTTCTACAACCAGAGGAGGGAAGGCTCAGGGAGGGGACAGCATGGGCTTTGCCAGATAACGACACAAATTGTGCCTATGAAGGAGGATCTCACCTCTTCTATTTTTCCATTTATACAAAAGGCACCACTAATCCTTCAGACTCATCTTTGATTCATCTTCCTCTTCTACTTAGATGAGTTCGCAGCTTCAACTGATTGGCGAATTAGGTATCTCTCAAATTTGTCCAACTCCATGGGCTCCCCTCATAGCTCAGTTGGTAAAGGAGACCCCGGTTCTCAGTTCCTGGGTTGGGAAGATCCGCTGGAGAAGGGATAGGCTACCCACTCCAGTATTCTTGGGCTTCTCTTGTGGCTCAGCTGGTAAAGAATCCACCTGCAATGCGGGAGCCCTGGGCTCAAACACTGGGATGGGAAGATCCCCTGGAGAAGGGAAAGTATTCTGGCCTGGAGAATTCCATGGACTGNCTACCCACTCCAGTATTCTTGGGCTTCTCTTGTGGCTCAGCTGGTAAAGAATCCACCTGCAATGCGGGAGCCCTGGGCTCAAACACTGGGATGGGAAGATCCCCTGGAGAAGGGAAAGTATTCTGGCCTGGAGAATTCCATGGACTGTATAGGTCATGGGGTCCCAAAGAGTCAGACATGACTAAGTGACTTTCACTTTGACTTTTCATTTCATCTTTGTGTCTAGAGTCCCAAAACTGCCTCCTAGACTGGTGGTCCCTAACCTTTTGGGCACCAGGGGCCGGTTTCATGGAAGATAATTTTTCCACGGATAGCTGGAGGTGGTTTCGGGATGATTCATGCACATTATAATTACTGTGCACTTTATTTCAATTATTATTATGTCAGCTCCACCTTAAGTTATCAGGCATTAGATCCTGGAGGTTGGGGACCCCTGTCCCAGATGATCTTGCAGCCTTCCATTTGTTCTTTCAAATCATTCCCATATTACTATAAGATTAACCTTCTGAAAATGTTTTCCACCAAGTTATTCACCAGCTTGGACAATCATAATGACTCCCAACTTCCCACTGCATCAAATCCAAACTTACGTTACGTGCAGATACAAGTTTATTGGAGCTACTAACTCATAGATTATCTATGTATATCATTCACTAACAATGAAGAAATGTAGTCCACCATCTTCTAGCTAGTTTAAACCACTTAGGTCTATGATTCTACATGGAGCAAAACCCATATTTCTAACAATTCTCTCATGAATCTTATCTTCTCTGCAGCTAGGCACAGCATGTTGAGATAAGGAATTCTAGAAAATGCCATCTTTTCAAGGAGTGTAGGAGCTTACATCTCTGGATCTTCCGCACTTCTTTGGGCTGTTGCCTAGATCTCTTCTTTGCCTCACTGCTTATTACTTCTTTATAAACAACCTTCTCCTCTCCCCCATGAGCACATTTTATTATTTTGCCTTCTGTCCTTCTTACACACTCTCATTCCTTCTTTTCACTCCATAACAAAGTACCCTTTCTAACTCTAACAACTTACCTTATTGATATTATTTCTGACCTAAAAAAATAACACCAAGATAGTTCAGCCAACATCTATGCCATCGGCAAGCCTATGACATAGGCAGAGGAGAAAAGGACATGAAAAAGAAAGGAGGAAGAAAAAGTACTAGAAGAAACAAGTTGGGAAAAGCAAATAGTAGTAATTACTACTGTTATCAGTAATTACTACTGATATTGCAATATCAACTGTTGACAATGTTTCAGATACTTTCTATCCAGCCTCAAATCAGACCTGCAAGGTTGGTATTACTATCTTCATTTTTTAAATGAGGAAATGGAGATTTAAATGACCCACCCGAGACTGTACATCAGGTAAGGGTCAGAGACCAGATTGCATCGCAGGTGAATTAAGCCGACCCTCTTGCAATTAAAGCGTATGACCTCCATAAAAAAGAGTAAGAAGAAAAGAATACAAAGCAGAAACAGGTAGGGCCTTACCAACAATTGCTTCAAGTGCTTCTCAAAAATAATAGCATCATTAGTTACCGACAATTGTCTAGAAATATACCATTAAGCTTTTGGCATGACAAAATTTAAGATTTCCTCTTATCCATTTACATGCAAAGTCCTTTAGCACGTGGACACACACACTCACACTTGCAAATCCTCTCAAAAAGCAGGTTTTGCAATTTACCTCCGTCTCATCTTCACTCTCGTGTCTGGGTTACACCGTCCCTTTTTAGCTTTGACCCATGCTAACTTTTCAAGATTTTCTTTATTTCTTCCTCTTTCTTTCCTCTTAATCATGTTTCTCCTCCTCATCCTTACATCACTTTTCTATCGGCTTCTCCTCTCCTCTTATTTCTTGTCTGCCTCATTACCTACACCTTTCTCTTTGAGTGTTGTTGCATCCGGCAGGTTCTCAGTAGATACCTGTTTTGAGCTCCATACTTTTCTCATACCTGCCCCTCCGCCACCCTTTGTCTTTGCCTTCCTTGTCATTCCTCCTTCTCTACAGATAGTTTCCACCCTGCTCCTTCTCAATCGCCCACACCCCTTCCATTAAATCACCCCACTTCCTCGCAAACTCCAGGGGTCATCTTATCCACCTCTCACCCCTTTTCCCGCCTTTTTCCCCCTAGGTTCCAAAGCGCGAGGACCTCATTGTCCTCCTCCCCCATCTTCCAAGCAGCCCACAAGACAGCCTTGTTACCATGACTACAGGGCTACTCAAAGCAGAAGTCAAAGACCTGGTTGCCATGGCCACCGCTTCTCCGCCTCCGGCCCCGCCCGCGCGCCTCGCAGCGTCGGCGCCTGCGCAGTACGCAGCGCATTGGTTCCCGGCGCCCTGGCGGACGGGGCGGGGCGTCAAGCGAGAGGGAGGGAAGGAGGCGAAAGGGTAAGAAAGGGAGTGGAGCTGGCGCCTACGGTGGCCGAAGAGGGACGCGCAGGGCCGGAGGCTGCAGGATGGTAGGCTGTGCGAAGAGGGAGGGGAGGGGGGACCGAGGGGCGTGGGCTGCACCTGCAGGGGTCCTTGGGGGCTGCCCTCTGTGTGAGCCGCTCTTTTCCTTCCTCCAGTTCTCAGAGGCCCTCCACTTACCTGGGCGGGTGGGCGAGCCGGCCTCGGAAGGAAGAGCAGCTGGAAATGGCTTTCGGGAGAAGCGGCGGGGAGTGGGCGCATTTGTAGGGCCAGAGGAAGGTGACTAGGAGGCGGCGGGACCGTCCGGAGTCAAGGGGAGCGCACGGGTCGCGATCTCAGGGTTCCGAATCACTGCCGCAGGGAACTCGCGCGAGGAACGGGGGCTCTGGGGCCTGCTGGCGGACGGAGGCGGCGGGGGTCGCCTGTCTCCGAGACCCTCCGTCCACGTGCAGCCCAGAGTGGAGCGGCGGCCCGCGGGGAGGGCGGTGTGTGGGAGGGGATCGTTCAGGGTGCGAGGAGTGGACGTCCTGCCTCGGTTTGTCGTCCTGCCCACCTGGAGGCGGGGATGAGGTGGGGGAAGCCAGGTGGGCTCGAGTTTTTCTCTCTGGGACCCAGGCTTTGGCTTCCCGGCTCCGGTGCTATTGGCTCTCCGCCCCCCTACCCTACCCTCTTTCCGGAACGCAGGCCTTCCGTCTTCCTGCTCCCTGGCCCACCCTCCTATCCTAGCCTCCCTTGCACCACTCTCTTGCCCTCCGGCCACGCTCGCAGCGCTTCCCCTTCCCCGCTAGCAAAAAATACAGTTCTCTTGAATTCTGATCTGTAGCCGTCTAGACTAGTAGTGTTCCACACACCCAGGACTCCAGCCCTGGTGGCATACACGGAGAGAAGAGCTACAGGGGGAGGGAGATCACTCCAGGATGTGGCCTGGAGCCCCTAGCCCCTGGAAATGGGAAACTGGAGGAGCACGGGGTAGTGAAAGCTCTGCACGTCTCCCCGCTCCACCTCCTTGTGCTTGTTCCAGGAACATTCCCTAGGAGAGCCGCCCAGAATGGCTGGGTCCAAACTGAAGAACTGAAAGGGAAATTGATCACCTGATATCAGGGGAGGTGTGGGCATGTTAGGGAGGCACCCTAAAAGGAAGAAAAAAGGAATACCTCTGGCTATATGCCTGGATGGCTGAGTAGAGTGGAGGGTGGTGGAATCTAGGGGGTCCTGGTGTCATGTTATGGACTTCCCTGGTAGCTCAGACGGTAAAGTGTCTGTCTACAATGCGGGAAACCTGGGTTCTATCCCTGGGTCGGGAAGATTCCCTGGAGAAGGAAATGGCAACCCACTCCAGTACCCTTGCCTAGAAAATCCCACGGATGGAGGAGCCTGGTGTCCATGGGGTCGCAAAGAGTCAGACACAACTGAGTGACTTCACTTGGTATCATGTGCTAACATAAAGGACACCGCTGGGCATAGGAATGGAGGGCAGTGTGTTGGGGACATTGGCTAGGGTGTATGGCTAGGATGGGGCAGAGGGCTGAAGTAGCTTCTTGGAAAGAAAATACCTGATTTTAGGATGGAGAGAAAGAGCAGGAAAGAAAGCAAACATCTGTTTGCCATCAACTAAGGGGCTGCTCGTCACTGTGCTAGCATTTTACCCACCTTTGGAAACCAGGTTTAGGAAACAGTAAGTCAGGAAATAATAATAATGACATCCAAGGTGTTATAGTGCTTACTTCGTGCCAGGCGCTATTTCCTATGTCAGCTCCACCTAACAACTCGGTAAGGTAGGTACTTTTATTATTTCCATCTGACACACGGGGGAACTGAAGCCCAGAGAAATGAAGTAATGCCCAGGACAAAGGAAACAGTAAGTCAGGAAATAATAATAATGACATCCAAGGTGTTATAGTGCTTACTTCGTGCCAGGCGCTATTTCCTATGTCAGCTCCACCTAACAACTCGGTAAGGTAGGTACTTTTATTATTTCCATCTGACACACGGGGGAACTGAAGCCCAGAGAAATGAAGTAATGCCCAGGACAAATTTCTCAACTAGTAGAGCCAGGATTCGGACCCACACGACAGACTCAGAAGAAGCACTGACGCCCCCCCAAGGGAGGCACTTGCTAATGGGAATACCCAGCTGACCAGAGGGGCTGGTGTTTTGAAGAAAGTAGGATCTGTAAGGAGAAAAGAGTTGAATGGGAGGAGCTTGGGACTGTGTGGTTTTAGAGGAAACAAGCTCAGAGAATCAAAGCTCTAAACCTCAGCTCTGACTCCTCCTTCCTCTCCCTGCCCCCCACCTCCAGATGCGATTCATGCTGCTGTTCAGCCGGCAGGGGAAGCTGCGGCTGCAAAAATGGTACCTGGCCACCTCAGACAAGGAGCGGAAGAAGATGGTTCGGGAGCTTATGCAGGTGGTTCTGGCTCGCAAACCCAAGATGTGCAGCTTCCTGGAGTGGAGGGACCTCAAAGTTGTCTACAAGAGGTGACTCACCTACTTTCAGACCTGCCTGGATCCTGCCTGATTGGGGTCTGGAATGGGTTCACCTGGCTGGGAAATAGGCAGTCCCTTAGTCTGGCAGAGGTTCCCTGGTGGCTCAGACGGTAAAGTATCTGCCTGCAATGCAGGAGACCTGGGTTCTGTCCTTAGGTTGGGAAGATCCCCGGGAGAAGGGAATACTTATCTGCTCCAGTGTTCTTGCCTGGAGAATCCCGTGGAAAGAGGAGGCTGGCAAGCTACAGTCCAAAGAGTGGCTAACACTACCTAACTAGGTCTGGGGGAGCTGAGAGCTAAGGACATCTGGAAGGCAGTGATGAGCTCCAGCCAGCCTTTACTTTACAAATTCACCCTGAAGAGAGTCTTGTTCCCTCTTGGTTTGGCTCAAGCCTGGTGCCTACTTCACGCACCTACCTCTGTCCCAAAGGCCCGATCTTATTGATTGCACACATCCGTTGCAGCCTCACTGAACAGTCGTAGACCCTGGGCCACTTTCCCAATACACACAACCACAGACACACAAACCCTTTGTGGTTCCTCCTCTGAGCAGGTGAATTTGTTGGCTCCGGTTTTTGCTGAGTCAAACTGAATGGGTCAGAGGGAAAGAGCTTGTTTCTTTGCCTGTGTTTATGAGAGGCATTAAGAGATACAGTGAGTTACTGTTTGCTTACCCTGGAGCCACCCCGCCTGTGTCCAGTAAGGACACAGATCAGGAATGGTCGGGAAATGGGAGGTTCCGGCACAGAATACCTGGGTCCCAAAGCAGCCCCTCCAGACTCCCATCCATCCATCCCTCCGGTGTTCCCGTCCTCAGATACGCCAGCCTCTACTTCTGCTGTGCCATCGAGGGCCAAGACAATGAGCTCATCACGCTGGAGCTGATCCACCGATACGTGGAGCTCCTGGACAAATACTTTGGCAGCGTAAGTCTCTCCACCCACCCCAGTTTCCATGCTCGGCAATCCCCTTTTTCTACCAGACTCGGACCCTTCCAGTTTCTGTCCTGATCAGGAAAGGAGAAGTTGGAACAGTGAGAACAGTAATTAATCTCCCTCTTTAAGCCTTAAGCCTATTAGCCATGTGTCTTAATTAGGCCCCCATGGGAAAAGGGTGGGAACTAGAATCTGCCACTTAATCAATCCATCTAGAGCTCAGCTCAAACTTCCCACACAAGGACAGAGGTCATGTTCAGATAGTATCAGTGGTTCCTGACCTTGAATTTGCTTTGGAGACTTCTGGAGAGTTTTTTTTTAAACGATACTGATGCCTGGGAATCACCCCCAGAGATTCTGAATGAACTGATCTGGGCTACAGCCTGGGCACTGGCAGTGAGCTCATATCTTAGATGGGGAGTAGTAATAACTCCATAATTTGTGTTTCACTTAACAGTTTACAAAGAGCTTTCAGGTTCTCCTGTTTGCTCCTCATTCCATGAGTAGGTGTTGGTGTCTCCATTTTTGGAAGAGAAAACAGACTCAAGAGAAGTTAATGGCATGTAGAGTTAGCTGGTTTCCTTCTAGGCTTTCCTGGCTTGGTGATAAAGAATCCGCCTGCCAGTGCAATAGACATGGGTTCAGTCTCTGGGTTGGAAAGATCCCCTGGAGAAGGAAATGGCAACCCACTCCCGTATTCTTGCCTGGGAAGTTGCATGGAGAGAGGAGCCTGGCAGGCTACAGTATATGGGGCCACAAAAGAGTCGGACACGACTTAGCGACTAAAACAAGAGTTAGCTGGTTAGTGTCAGAGTGTGGCCTAGAATTGAAGTCATTTACTCTGTGATCCAGAGTCTCCTTCCCTGCCCTGTCACAGCGCCTGGGGGTGCAGGGAGTGGGGTGGTCGTGGGTGGGGAAGCTGACCCAACCTCGGGTAGGATTTGTGTCATAGATTTAGGGGAGAAGGCAACAGGAGTCAGGGTCAAGGGTAGACTTGAGCAACTAATATCTCATGATCACAGAGGAAGAGGCAGGAGAAGGAAAAGCCGAACCCAGGACGAAAGCCTAGGGGTCGGGAGGACATAGACCTGGGGCAAGAGCCAAGATGGAGAGTGGCCAGGAAGGCCACGGAGCCAAGGTGGGGAAAGAGCTGGGGAGGCTGGGGCGCAGGCGAGGCGGAGAGCTCGCCTCGACCCTCACCTCTGCCTCCCCCGCCCCCCAGGTTTGCGAGCTGGACATCATCTTCAACTTTGAGAAGGCCTACTTCATCTTGGATGAGTTTCTGATGGGGGGAGATGTCCAGGACACCTCCAAGAAGAGTGTGCTGAAGGCCATTGAGCAGGCGGACCTACTGCAGGAGGTACGGGTCCGGGACAGTGAGGAGGAGGAAGAGGACCGTGGCCGAGGGCACCCTCCCTACCCTGGACCCTTCACCTGTGGACCCCAGCTGCCCCCTTCCTGCCGCTACCGAAATGGCCCCCCTCCCTGTGGCGTCTGGCCCCCACGCTGCCAGGTTGGCCAGCTGGCCCCCAAGCCCTGACTGCTCAGGGTAGGAGGTAGTGGGGGGGCAGACAGCCCACCTGGACCAAGTCCTCCCCCTCCTCCCGAGGCCCAGAGTGTCTCATCCCAGCCAGATCGTTTTCGCCCCACGCTTCCCTGGGTGTTGAGGGTTGCACGGAGAATGGGAGAAGGGGCACCCAATAGGCCATTCTTTTCCTTCCCTGGTGTCTTCCCTTGGTTTAAAACACACACACACACTCAAAGCCTCTGCTGCTGAGAAGTGGAATTTTGCCCTGGGGATTTGGGGGTTAGGGTGGAGGGCACCTGGTTGTTGGTTCTCTCTTCTACCTGACACCCCCGCCCTCACCCCATTGCTGCCTGCCCCCTCTCTGCTGTGCTGCTGCTGAGCCTTGGTGCGAGATGAGTCACCGGAACTTGCAGTGATGAGCAAGCCGGCCTGAGCTGGCTCTGAGGGGAGGCTCATCCATGCAGCAGGAGAGAGGGCAAAATCCGACTGGCCACCTCACCGGTCTCGTCCCCCATCGCACACACACACACATACACACACACGTGCCCTGGCACACACACACACGTGCCTTGGCACTCGCACATGCACACACACACGTACCCTGGCACTCGCGCGCACCTGTCTCTTATACACATCTCGCCCCCCAGGTTTGCGAGCTGGACATCATCTTCAACTTTGAGAAGGCCTACTTCATCTTGGATGAGTTTCTGATGGGGGGAGATGTCCAGGACACCTCCAAGAAGAGTGTGCTGAAGGCCATTGAGCAGGCGGACCTACTGCAGGAGGTACGGGTCCGGGACAGTGAGGAGGAGGAAGAGGACCGTGGCCGAGGGCACCCTCCCTACCCTGGACCCTTCACCTGTGGACCCCAGCTGCCCCCTTCCTGCCGCTACCGAAATGGCCCCCCTCCCTGTGGCGTCTGGCCCCCACGCTGCCAGGTTGGCCAGCTGGCCCCCAAGCCCTGACTGCTCAGGGTAGGAGGTAGTGGGGGGGCAGACAGCCCACCTGGACCAAGTCCTCCCCCTCCTCCCGAGGCCCAGAGTGTCTCATCCCAGCCAGATCGTTTTCGCCCCACGCTTCCCTGGGTGTTGAGGGTTGCACGGAGAATGGGAGAAGGGGCACCCAATAGGCCATTCTTTTCCTTCCCTGGTGTCTTCCCTTGGTTTAAAACACACACACACACTCAAAGCCTCTGCTGCTGAGAAGTGGAATTTTGCCCTGGGGATTTGGGGGTTAGGGTGGAGGGCACCTGGTTGTTGGTTCTCTCTTCTACCTGACACCCCCGCCCTCACCCCATTGCTGCCTGCCCCCTCTCTGCTGTGCATGCACGCGCCCTGGCACTTGCACACACTCATGCGCGCGCCCTGGCATTCACGCGCACACACACACACGTGCCCTGGCACTCGCGCACACACACGCGCACGCCCTGACACTCGCACACACACACACACGCCCTGGCATTCACACGCGCACACACACACACGTGCCCTGGCACTCGCGCACACACACGCATGCGCCCTGGCACTCGCACACACACAGGCGCGCGCCCTGGCATTCACGCGCACACACACGTGCCTTGGCACTCGCGCACACACACGCGCACGCCCTGACACTCGCACACACACACACACACGCGCCCTGGCACTCGCGCGCCTGCCCTGTTACTAGTGCTCTGCTCAGACCCTAATGACTCATCTCTCTGCAGTCTGGTCCACTTTCCTCGGGGACCTGACTCCAACTTCTTACTGCCTCCCCCGACACTGGAGGAAAAAACCAGAAAGGTCCCACCCATCGGCCACCTCCAGCCCTGGGAAAGCAGGTGTCCCAGCTCCCAAGCCCCCATTCCACTCCCTTCCCTTCAGCTAGTCAGGTCGAGCCCCCTGCTCACTGAGCTCCCGGCTTTGGGCTCTCTGGGTGGTGGTGGACTCGGTCTGGTTGCCTCAGTTGGGCTCTACAGGGCGGCCTCAGGAGGCTGGGCAGCTCCCCTGAAGCGTCCCCAGCCGTTCCAGCCTTGGGCTTACTTGGGCTTCTCTCTCCCCTCTCCCCCGTGTCTCTGTGTGCACCCCCCTGCCCCGGTCTGCCCTTGTGACTGCTGCCCACCCGCCCCCCTCACCCTCACCCCGTCTCTCCTGGTGTCTCCCCACCACCCTCTGTCTCTGCCTTAGGAGGATGAGTCACCACGCAGTGTGCTGGAGGAGATGGGTCTGGCATAGCCCTCGCCCTGGGGCCAAGTGGAGATGTGGGGATCTGGTGGAGAGGTGGGGCATCGGTGGTCCTTTTCCTCTTGGTGGGACCCAGCTGCGCCTGCTCTGCTGCCTCACCTTTTTCTGCAGTGAGCTGTGGGCTCAGGACCCTCAAGCATTCCCTCCTTCCACCCCCTACCTCCTGTTTCCCCTTTTCTCACTGAAGGTTTTAAGGAGCTAGGAGGCAGGAAAATGTGACCAAGTCGGGGGTGCTATTTGGCTTTCATTCCCTGCCTTTGAAGAACCAGTGTCACCCCAAACTTCCCCCCATCCTTATAACTGTAAATATATAAATATGTCAGGTTAAAGGGAAAACGTTTTCAGGGCTCTTCTCTTCTCCCTGCCCCATAACCTACCTCCAGCCCTCCGCGCAGCCAGCCGGGGGCGGCCTCTCTGCCTGGGAGGGGGACTTCTGTGTCTCCAGAGGGAAGTCCTTTTCCCTCATCTGCCCCTCCCCTTCCTTCTTGGCTACAGTGGGGCCTCTGTCCAGTGCCCAGGGAGGAACAGCATAGTTAATTTTTTTCTAACCTTGCTACTTTGAGGGAAGGGAGGGCCGGGGGGAGGGCAGGCTTTACAGAAGACTAGGCCCTATCCCTCCTTCACTCTTCTTAAATTCTGGGTGAGGCAGGAGCTAAGGGGGTGGGCTGGGGAAAGTGTCTGATTCTTTTTCCTTCTCTCTGAAATAAAAGGAAAAGCATTTCTGGACTTTGGCTTGCTTAGGCTCTGTGAAGGAAGGCAGGGCTGCTGGAGTCAGTGAGGACAAAAACAGAACCCTGCCCGTTCCATTCCACCCTTCCCTGGAACTAGGATTGCCAGATTTAGGGCAAAAAAAAAAAAAAAAGAGGACACCCAGTTCAGTTTCTTATAATAATGAATAATGAGTTTTTAGGATAAGTGTGTCCTATGCAGGGCTTCCTTGTTGGCTCAGTGGTGAAGAATCTGCCTGCCAATGCAGGAGACTCAGCTTCAATCCCTGAGTCAGGAAGATCCCCTCGAGAAGGGAATGGCTACCCACTCCAGTATTCTTGCCTGGGAAATACCATGGACAGAGGATCCTGGCGGGCTGCAGTCCACAGGTGTGCTAAAGAGTCGGACATGACTGAGCATGCATGTATATGCTTAGAAAAGGTTTGACGAGGCTAAAACCAGGATGTTTCTTTAGCTGCCAACACCTCCCCATAGGAGGTCATGTGAAGTAGGTAGGACCACAGAATTTAGGGAGCAGTTGAGGAAGGTAGGACCACGGAATTTAGAGAGCAGGGGCGGTGGGGAGCCACCCATACTGCCTGGGTGGCCCTGAGATGGTTCAAAGATCTCAACTAGGTAGCCCAGAGCTGCAGTTCCTTATTCACTCTGCATCTCTCTGCCCAGAACGTGGGGTCTTGTGACTAATGGTCAAGCTGGTAGTGGAACTTAGCGCTTTCTAAAGGATGTGAACCCATTCTACCGCCGCCCCTCAAATACCGTTGAAAAAGGGGCTGTCACTCAACGCTGGCTTTTGAGCAGGAGGTGGCTGGCGCTTCCCTCACCGCCCCTTGGGAAGGACCACACAGGCCCAAGGGGACGGGTGAATAACCGAGAAGAAAGTCCTAATAAAATAGTCACTTTTATTTCTTAGCAAAACTATTTCCTCCGTGAGGGGTATTTACAACAGAGTAGGGAAAGAAGGGGTAAATTCACAGCGATCCAGAGAGGGCAGAGTGGCTCTTGGGAGGCCCAAAGGGCGGGAGACAAGACATTTCACACAGTTAACTGGAAATGCTTTTTCCGGTTTCAGATCGGGACATCCCGAGAGAGGGACTAGGTGGGGACTGGCTCCCGCATGGGGAGTCGGGGGGGTGGGGGGCAGGGAGCTCGCACAAACTACCCGCCCACCTGTGCTGGCCCCGTGATCCCCGCGAGTGAGTTTGAGGATTTCGGGCTTTCCACCAGCGAAGAAGTCTTGACGGGTCTGGGCGCAGCGCGCGGGCTGGGCGGCCCGCGGGCGGAGGGGGAGCAGGGGCGGGGCTGAGTGGCGGCCGGGGGCGGGGCCGGGCGCATGCAAACACCGAGGGGTAAAGGAGCAACACGGAGGCGGGCGCGCGGGGGCGGGGCCGGGGCCTGGGCGCGTCACGGGCGCCGGAGCAGCACGTGCTCGATGTAATTCTCCAGCTCCTCCTGCTCCTGCAGCCGGCGCTCCTCGGCCTCCGCCTCTTCTTGCGCACGCCGCGCCTGGGCCTCCCGGTCGGGATAGTGGCGCGAAAGCGACAGGGCGTGGTGGTAGTGGCGGCGGCGCGAGGCGGCTGGCGGCTGCAGCGTCCGCGGCCGGATGTAGTTGGGGAAAGGGTGGTAGGGCCCCGGGGAAAACACCTCGTCCTCCTCCCGATCCCACGGCGGAAGAACCTCGTTCCAGTCGGGCAGCTCTTCCCGGGCGGGGGCGGGGGGCGGGGGCTGCGGGGAGCGGGCGTGAGTAGGGGCCGGAGCGGCCCGGGGGGGCGGCACAGGCTCGGGAGGGGCGTTCTTCTTCCGCTTCCGCTTCTCTTCCACCTCCTCGATGATGCTGACCACGTCGTCCGCGGGCAGGTGGAGTTTGGTGGACAGCTCAATGAGGCTATCGATCGTCTGCGGGTCCATCTCTTCGTCGTCGTCCTCGTCCTCCGCCCCGCCCTCCTCTGCCCCCTCGGCCTCCTTTCGTCGATGGCCGGGCGTCTCCTCCTGGGAGCGCTTGTCTTCGGCTCCGGCTTCGCCGTCCTCCTCCTCGGCGAACAGGAGCGCGTTCTGTCGCGCCCTCTCCGCCTCCTCCGCCTCCGCCTCCGCCTCCGCCGCCTCCTCATCCTCCTCCCCCACCCTCTCCTCCCCGCCGCGTCTCTCCTGCTCCGCCTCCTCCTGCTGCCTCGCTGTCTCTCGCCCGTCCCCCTCCTCCTCTTGCAGCCCCCGACCCCCAAGGCCGCGCTGCCGAGCCCCGCCCTGCAGCAAATACTGGAGCAGCAGGTCAGAGGCGAGGTCGGCCAGCCGCTCTTCCTGCGCCGCCGCCTGCCGGGTGGCCTCTGCCTGCCTCCGCCCGGCTTCTACCTGCGCCAGCCCTTGCTGTAGAAGGCGCTCCCCCGCCTCAGTGCCGCCCAGGAGGGAGGTCTCCGGCCGGCGCGCCTTGGGAAAGGGAGCGCCCAGGCCTTGGTACGCCTTGGAAAAGGGTGCCAGTGCCTCACCTAGGTGTGTTTTGGGGGAGGACCCTCCTTCCCCGAACTGGTGGGCTTCGGGAAGGGGTCCGCTCTCTGGCACACGCGCCTGGAATTGCGGGGGAGCAGGGGGCGGCAGGGGCGCGCGCTCCGGGACGCGCGCCTGGAACTCTCCCCAGGAAGCGCGCCACACGCGCTCCGGCCCGGGGCTCTCCAGGTTGACTCGGGTCAGCGTGTGCGTGCGGGTTTCCGTCTCTGCTGCTGCCGTCTCTTGCTGGCGTTTGGCGCTGCTCGGACTGAAATCTCTCAGTTCCTGAAGCAGGGAAGCTAGCGCCTCGAGCTCCTCCGAGGGATCGGCCGCCTCGGCACCATTCTCCTGAGTCTGAGGGCGAGGAGGGGCCGCGGGCGCCTGGGTCTCTGGCGCTGGGAGACTGTGGGTCTGGCTGCGCACGGTCTCGGTCAGCAGAGATTCTGCTGTTTCTTCCTCTGGCCGCTGCTGGGAGCCGCCAGGCGCCGGGGCCGAGGCCGGGCGGTCGAGTGCCTGCAGCAGCACCGCGGCCAGCGCCCGGGGATCCACGCCCTGGAAAAGCTCTCCCTCGTCCTGCGGCTCTGAATTTCTAGCGGCTCGGACCTCTGGGGCGCTAACATCCTTCGGCCCGAGCACTGCGTCCCCAGCTACCGGCTCTTTATGCTCAGAGCTGGGAGGAGGTGGCTGAGCCTCAGAGTGCCCGGGGGGCGCTGCTCCCAACCCCTTGATCAGTAGGAGCAGGCAGAAGAGGACAGTAGCCGGCAACCTGAGCGATTTCATGACCGAAGGACTGCCGGAGACTGTGGAGAAAAAAAAAAAAAAAAAGGGACCAAAGAAAGAGAGGGTTTCTGTAAGAATTTTTCCGCTCTCTGATTTTATATCCCCTTCCCCCATATTTAATCAGGAAATCCGGGGCTTCCCTTGTCTCCCTAACCTTACCCAGAAAAGGGACGTTTAGGAGCAAAGGAGGACGATGTTGTGCCAATCTCTGGAATCGTGTAAATGGGGAAACGTCTGCAACCCTTGCTCCCCCAGTGCCTCCTCGCCCCCTTCCCTGAGCCATCTCACTGCCAGCGCCCACATACTAAGCAGCAAGGATGCAGGGGGGGGGGAATCTGCTCCCTCCCCGCAGGACTCCCCGGATGGTGCGTGGGCGACTTCAGCAGCAAGAGAAAAGCGGCGACTCCCCCATTTACAGGGACCCTTCCCGGGGGCTCCCCGCTGTGTTTTCAACACTCCCATCTGTGGGAAGAGAGAACCCTCCCTTCACGCCCACGACTGCCGAGGGTTTGAGGGACGGACAGCAGAGTATTTACCAGCTGGTGCCACGACGCGGGAGGTGGAGAGGAGGGTCGGGGCGGGGTGGGGACAGGGTAAGATCGGGATGAGTCCGCCTCGGCTCCGAGCGGTGGCTAGGATACCAGAGATGGTCGAGGTCTGGCTTCCAGTGCGCTGGGCTCAGCTGGGTCCGCGCGGCTCCGGGAGACTCGCTCGCTAAGGCTTCAGCACGCTGGACAGCGCCCGCTCCGCCACCGCCTTATAAAGAGGAGGGCGCGAGGTCACGTGGGAATCGCCCCGCCCCATTGACGTCAATGTTCATTCATGGGGAAGCGGGCGGGCGCCTAGAGGCGGGAGGACGCCCTACGATTGGAGGATGCGTGCCTCTCCCGGCCCGCGCCTGCGCGCTGCGGGCCTCGGTTGGAGGGGCGTGCGCTAGCCTAGCACAGGGGAAATGAATGAATGAAGGAATGAATGAATGAAATGCTGAGGCGGGCGGGGTAGGGGGCTATGAATGAATGAAGGAGGGACGAGGAGAAAAGGATGAATGAATGAATGGAAGAATGAATGGAAGGGTGAATGCAGAGCCGCTGCAAGGCGGGAGGGTGGGTTACAGAGCAACCTGCAGCGGCGGGAACCCGGCGAGTGGAATAGGGTGGGGGCACTCCCAGCGTCTGACTGGGCCCCAGTAGGAGATCCATACTGGGAAGGGGGAAGATAAGACTCCAAAACTGAGGAGAGAGCCAGACTCTCCGTCTCCTGACTGCAGGGTCCATGGGAAACACGCCCAAGGACGGCATGAACCTGAGAGGAGGGATGGTTCTGCGCGCCTGCGGGCGCTGTCCGCGGATCTGCGGTGCGGGGTGCGTGCCCTGGGCTGGGGCACATGGGTGGATCTTGCGGTTTGAGTGATCTGGACGGAAAGGATCCGAGTTGAAAGAGACAGGGGAAAGATTGAGGATATGTGTGTGCCTCTGTGTCGTGTCTGTCCGTGGTCGGTGCGTGTCTGGAGAAAAAGGTGTGTCTGTCTTTCTGTCCAGTTGACTCTGTAGCGTACGTTGGCGCCCCCGCTGTGCCCTTTTTCAGACCACCTCTCCTCACCACCTTCCTGCTTCTTCCCCTCCCGCTGCAACCCCCCAAAGGACGTTTGGAGGACGAGAGCAGACCTGGTGGGGAGGGGGTTGTGCAGGTTGGGGGGTGACTCAGTTCAATCTCCCTTCGTTGCTTAAAGGGAAGATTTGAACGCGATGCGGGTGGGGGGTGGAGGGTGGGTTCAAAAGCAATGTCAGAGAGCACCCCTCTCTGCCAAGAGGCATGGGGAGCAGCCACTGCAGGAATGAAGGGGAGGGAGGGGAGCTGGAGGGGGGCTGCGGTGCAGGCAGAGAGCTGTGCGGGGGTGTGGGCAGGGAGAGCGGGGAGTGGAATGACACATGCCAGACACACAAGAACTGCGGACACAGGGCTGCCCGTGGGCACATACAGGACACCCTCGCCCTAAGACTCTGGAAACCAGGATTGGGGCTGCCTGCCAGGAGCTCAGAGACTCTTTCAGAGCCAGTCCGCACCCCCTTCCTCATCTTCCTAGTATTGACCCTCATCCTCTCCTCTCTCTCTCTCTCTCACACACACACACACACTCACGTGCTTTCCCTCTATAGCCAGCGGTGGCTTCTCGGGTCCATCACTGGCTCCACTTTCCCAGAAGACAGCCCAACAGCTCTGCGGGGAAAAAGGTGGGGAGGAGTAGAGACAGAGAAAAGAGAAGAGATGGGGGCAGGAGAGGGAGGCAGGGAGGCAGGCATCTGGAACAGGTAGAAAGATCAGGCTAAAGAAAAAAAAAAAAAAAAAGGAGAACCAAGGTGACTGTGAAGATGCCAAAGAAAGGAGGGAGAGAAGGGGGCAGCAGACCTGAGCCTGGGCTTCATCTCCCTCCCCCCAAACTATCTAGGGCCTCTCCCTACCCCTGTGGGTTCCCCTCATTCCTCTTCCTCTTCATCCCACCTCCCCTTTATCCTCCCTGCCTGGTTACTGAGAGCAGTGGAATGGGGAGGGGGGGGTCACACAGCAGACCTGAGCCTGGGCTTCATCTCCCTCCCCCCAAACTATCTAGGGCCTCTCCCTACCCCTGTGGGTTCCCCTCATTCCTCTTCCTCTTCATCCCACCTCCCCTTTATCCTCCCTGCCTGGTTACTGAGAGCAGTGGAATGGGGAGGGGGGGGTCACGTTACCTTCCTGAGGAGGATGAATCAGAGAGAGATGGCTCAGACATCTGGTGGGGGGAGGGGAAGCCATCCAAGAGAGAAGGAAAGAGGGAGGGAGGCAAGGGGGACAGAGCAAGAGGCTGATGGGGCTAAGAGACCAAGTGTGAGATGAAGGAGACAGGCGTCTAGAGAAACTGTATTCCCGCGGGCTTGTGTATGTGCATGTACATATGTATCCATTGTGTTTGTGTGTATAGAGATCAATGAAACAGGGGTGGAAAGAAAGGGAATGGGGAGGCCAATTATGTATTTAATCAGGTAGAGAATGGATAGGCATGAGAGCGTTCCAATTTAAATACGTAAATTTTCTCTTTCAATCTGTGGGGCTGTGTTTCTGCCTGTTTCCAGGTGTCTGTGTGTAACTATTAGTGTTTGTGGGTCCTGATTCCTCTGAGTGCCTGTATACCTGTGGGGTTGGGAGTCTGAGTGCATTCACTCTGGGCATCTGCTGGTGTCTGAAAAGCATCATCTGGCTTGGTGCGTCAACAATGTGTGTGTACCCCTGTGTCTTTGTGCATTTTTCTGGATCCTTCTGTGCTTATTGATATATGTTGTTATGTGACTTCTACATGCCTTTGATCTTTCCTACCCCTCCCCCACATTTACCTTCATCTCTAAATTTCTGTGCAGGAAAGTCTCAGTGTCTTGGCCACTCTTCTGCAGCCCCCAAGTTCAAGCTCCCCCCCCCTTTTTTTAGCGTGTTCCCTCCTTCCTTCATTTTTTCTCTAACCCTTTCTTCCTCCACTCAGCCCAGAAGTCCAGGGGAGCTTCTCAGAAATCGATGTCCCAAGAGTCTCAGTCATTATGGCACGGGGGAGGGGCAGTGAGGCAGGGGCCAAGGCAGCAGTGTTGGTGGTTCCATCTAGAATAGTCTGCAGGGGCTCTGAATCTCCGGGTCTGGTTATGCCTCTCTCCATCCCAGTTCCCCACCTGGGGTCAGTTCATTCACACACACCCCACCTCTCAAAGATGTGCTGTGCTTTTCACATCCTACTGTCTCTAGCAGCTTCTGGAAAAGAGCTGGACTAGGGACAGGTTCCTGGAATTGGAGAGAGGAGGGAGATGGCAGGAAAGAAGGAGCAATGAGAGAGACAGAGCTGGAAAAGGCAAAGCTGAGACGGGGAGTAGGAGGAGATGCCTGTTTGCTCTGAGATACTTGTACAAATCCATCTCTGTGTCTTTGTTTCTGAATCTCATACTCTCCAGGAGGGTGCTAAGAGAAGATGGGGTCCAACCAAGTAGAGATCCAAGCTGAAGGTTTGGAAAACCAAGGAAGAGGGACAGAGCACTGGGTCTTTTCCCTGAGAAGGTTTGGGAAAGAAGAGGGTAGGGGGTTGGGTCCCCTTCCCCACCTTGCAGCTCACTCCCCTCTCTTCTTCCCTTCCCTCCAACCGGTGACTCACCTCTGCAGCCTTTAATGCGTCATCGATGGAAGGGGGGGGGGCTGGCAGGGAGGGGCACTTTATGAGGGAGGCTGGGGTCTTCACTTTGAATTGAAAGAAGGTGCTTAAGAACCCCCTGGAAATGACCCCATTAGAATGCATCATTGCCTATCCCCTGCCCACCCCAGTTCAGGAGGGTTTGGAGTCCTGGGAAGGGGACTGAAAGAGGGCTAGGGGCTACTGATGGGTCTGGGAAGGATGAATAATAGGAAGGGGGTCCTCACCCTGATTTTTAATCCCAGGGTCCTATTACTTCATACCCCCACCCACTCTTGGGTGGGGGAGGGGAGACCCAGCAAGACGGAGGAGGGCAAAGCCGCAGGGATGAGTCACCAAGACAGGAAAAGAGAGAGAGGAAGAGACAGAGATGAGGAGAGACACAAAGAGAGACAGCTACTGGAAAGACTGAGAAGGAAGACACACACACACACCCCATCACACCATGAAGATGGCATCCACAAACTCACAAGAGAAAGGGGACTGTGCATTTCCATAACCCTGAGCCAGACTTCTCCAACATCCACTTGCCACACACACCACTATCATTCACAGTTACACTGATACCCTGAGACACACCCTCTTACACAAACACAATGTCACACCTAGTCTAGCAGAGTCACCCAGACACATGAAGATGTAACCAAGACAGTGGAATGGAGGTTCAGGTTGAGAGCCCTCGATTTCTTTTACACGGGATGATGGGAGGGGGTAAAAGCCCTAAAGGGATATAACTTCAGAAATCCAAGACTCACAGGCTATGCCTTGCGCACACAACAATACAGAGTCCCTCACCTCCCCATGCACACATACATGGTAACCTATCAAGAATCCTTCTTAGCAAGAAGCCACTTGAAGTGCCTGGTTCTGGGGTACGCCAGGCGCGTAGCCCCGAATACATCCCACCCAGACTCCCCCTGACTCGTACATACATGTAGAGAAACACAGACACACAAAGACGCCCATGGACACACTCACACGGACGGAAACCACCTTGCGCTGCCTCGCCCGCGTCCGCGCAGGTCCTGGCGCCCCCGCGTGGTACTTTTCGGAATCGCAGTCCCCGCCGCCCCGGAGCTCGGCTCCCGCGGGGCGGCGCCCAGGCTCCCTCCACCTCTTGCCCCTCCGGTGCGGTGCCCACCCAGGAACGGGGAGAAGAGGAGCGCACTGGCCACGAGAGAGCCGACAGCTGGGTGTTAGACCCCTGAGTCGTGGGGATGAGGCAGGCTGGTTCTGGATGCCACGGGGAACTTGCGAGAAGAGCAAGAATTTGAAACAGTAGTGGGCCACCCCTCCACCGCCCCACGCCGGCCAACACACACACACCCGCCCCTCGTCCAGGGGAAAGCGAGGCCCGGGGCCGGTCCAGGCGCCGCGCCGCTGCCCGCCTCTGTTCTGAGCAATCACTTGTCTCTGCCGCTTGGCTGGGGTGGGGGTGGGGGCGCGCCACGGCCAGCAGCCCTCCCCAGCTCCCCTCCAGGAAGTCATTAGTCCCGTTGCCACAGGGCTTAGAGATCCTCTCTAATACAGGCTGCTGGGGAAGTGGGGGAGGACAATGCATCTCAGCCCTCCTCACTGACAAGAAGTGAAACAGACACAGAAGGTGGGCTAAGGGGCCCGTTTTATTGCAACACAGCCATGGTTGAAGTGGCAGGGAGGCTCGGCAGCTCGACCAGGCACAGGAAGCAACCAAGCAAGTGAGAGCAGCACAGCCGGAACGGGGGAAGCGGGGGAACAGAGGCTGTCCCCTCGGTCCACCCCGGTGCACCCCCTGTCGCCCTCCTCTGTCCACGTCTTTGATTCCACCCCCACCCCCGCCCCGCCGTGCCGGCTCTCAGTGACTCCCTTTGGACAATGACTGTCCATTGTCCAACAGGAAGCTCCAGCTACAATGAGGTTCTGACCTGTGCTCTGGTCTGGGGACACCTGGTTTCTAGTCCCTGCCCGGCTCCCAGCTATTGTGAGCCACTTGGAAGTCACTCGGGTCTTTCGGAGCCTCCGTGTCCTCCCTCTGCGGGAGACGTCAGGATCCCGTGTTGGAGACAGCGCTGTGCAAATGCAGCTGTTACTACTTGCATTTAAATAGAAGACTGTCAAAGTCCACAGAAAGCGTAAAGAGGATGGGAGGGGTGTCCAGAAATATCTGGAGGTGGGGGTTCCAGTTGTGCTAGAAGGCAGCCCCGCTAGAAGGACGAGATAGCTTCGCACCAGGCTCTGGGACCTGCCCTCCGCTATACCAGACTCCCCACCCGGAACTCTCTGATTCACAGGCCTGGTTCAGGCACCCAGTTGGTGGCACAGGGAAGGGAGCCAGCAAAATCCTGCAAAGCTGGGGGAAACCCCAGTCAGGGGAGGCGGCCTCAAAAAGGTGCACTGCCAGAGCATAAGCAGGGGCCAGATGGAGGTGGAGCATTATAAATGTGTTTCCTTTAGAGTCTTTCTCCATATTACACACAGAGGGCGAGGAAAGGTTCGTGGGGAACGGGAATGGCGGGGGGGGGCGGGGGGCAGACAAATGAGAAATGGAGAACTAAGAGAGGTCCAGGCACAGGAGGCTAAGGCTGGGCGAGGGAGGAGCGCGAGGCAAGCTCTGAGGGCCTGAGAAAGATGGGGAGGAAGCAAAATAGTATGAACTGGGCGGTTGAGCTTTCGGCTGGGCGCTGGGCGTTGCGCGCACTTCTGCCAGCTTCCCTCCACGAGGGGGCAGAAGGGAGAAGCTAGAAAGGGCAAAGCACATTCCTAGGCCGGGACACCGACTGGGAAAGGCATTGAAGTTGTGAAGGAACTCATTCTTTGGCCGAGAAAGAGGATGGGTGGACAGTAGCAGTAAGTGGCTTCCCCAGACTCGGCGGTTCAGGTCAGGGTGTGGGCAACTGCGTTTGGAGGCGCTAGAGTCCAGATGGCAGAGAGGTAAGGGGAAAAGGGAAGGGAGCAACAGACCGCGGGTAAGTGTAGGCGTCAGAGCGAGGAAGAATTGATGTTTTTGAACCGTGGTGTCGGAGAAGACTCCTGAGAGTCCCTTGGACTGCAAGGAGATCCAACCAGTCAATCCTAAAGGAAATTAATCTTGAATGTTCATTGGAAGGACTGATGCTGAAGCTGAAACTCCAATACTTTGGCCACCTGATGCACAGGGCCGACTCACTGGAAAAGACCCTGATTCTGGGAAGATTGAAGGTAGGAGGAGAAGGGGACGACAGAGGATGTGATGGTTGGATGGCAAAACCGACTCACTGGACATGAATATGAGCAAGCTTGGGGAGATGGTGATGGACAGGGAAGCCTGGCGAGCTGCAGCCCGTGGGGTCGCTAAGAGTCTGACACAACTGAGCGACTGAACAACGGATTGAGGACCAAGAGCAGGGCGGAACTTGAAAACAGTAGGGGCAGGGCTGGGGGTGGGGCGGGGATCCGCGGAAAGAGGTGGGTCTAAAGTGCATCTTCTCTCCTCTCCAACTCGACTGGAGAGGCCTTAGTTGTCGGCTTCCAGCAAGTACTGTTCAGTATAACCCTTGACCAGCGCGAGTCCCTAGCCAGCCTGGTGGAAGTCAGCCACCTGTGACCACAACTGGGGTGCCGGGAAGAGTTGGCACACGATACTGAGGCTGCAGATGCTACAGAAGCTGGCTCTGCCTTTGCGCACCGTCGCTGCTGAAGGCGTCGATACGGAGGTAGCGCCACGTGCTGTCGCCGCGGTGCGGGATGGGGAAAGGGCGCGTGCACAGCGTGAGCACCGCGCGGGTGCGCGCGGCTGTCCACGCGCCACTCCAGGTCTTTGGCCGCCAGGAGGCGCAGGTTACTCTCACTCGGCCAGTAGGGCGGCCACTCCTGGGATGGTTTCTCCTGTCTCGCTGCAAGGAGGGCGACAGCAGGAGGGAGGCGTGCCAGGTCGCCGCCAGCCTTCCATACGGCCTCCCAGGGCAGCTGCGAGAAGACGCCGGAGGCCTAGCAGCGCCTACGAGTTGAATTAGACCAAAAGGATGCCCTGCGTGGGGCACGAGCGAGCACGGCTCTGAGCGGCGGGAGAGCTGAGACCCTGGCGCCTCTTGGCATCTTCACTTCCACAGTCACACCCATGGGCTCCCATCTGGGTCCCTGGGGAGGGCCGACAGTGCGAGGCTGGGTGGGGTAAAGTATGTGAGAGCATGGAGGAACCAGGGGCAAGGCCTCCGAATACCTGGCTCCCCGAGGAGAGTGGGGATCGACGTGGAGTAGTCGGGGAACTGGGGATGTGGGCCTTAACAGTGTAATCAGGGGAAGCTGATCGCAGGAGGCCCCTGATCGCGGTAGGATGGGGGAGGCGGAGGTAAAGGACAAAGGCTCAAATGAGGATGCTTCTGTCCCTGGACCGAGGCGGGATCCATGTAGGGGAGCCAGGGTCACGAAGCCTGGACGTCTGGGCTCCAGCCTCCCAGAGTAAGGATCGAGGGTTTAAAGACTGGAAGTGGAAGCTGTTTGATTTTCCCTGGGCAACAAGGCCTGGGTAAGGACTGGGATTCCCAGGGCAGGGCTCATAGGCACCGCCCCTGGGCAGAGCGGGGCCGCGAAAGAAAGGCGGTGACTGACTGCAGGAGAGGGGACAAAGCCCGGAGGCCCCTTGAGGAGAGGCCCGGCCCTCCGAGCTCCTTTGTTCTGCTTGGTGATTAGGCGGAATTTCTTCAGCTCCTGGGGCCCAGCTGATCGTCCCTGGTGAGTCGTGCCACTTTGATCCCCCGGGTGCTGTCTCTTACCAGCTGCGAACAGAAGTGCTCTAGTAGCCGGGCCACCCTCTTGCCGCGCTCCGGGGACGCCACTGCGCAGCAGTCCCTCCGCCAGCGCCGTCTCCCCGGCGTCGATCCCGTGTGGCGTCGATCCCGTGTACCGACTCCCTCTCGATCTGCGACCGAGGCCATTGTGTGTGGGGGGGAGTTGCTCTCCGACGGGGCTCTCCGTTCAAAGGACTCGCCTCTTCTCACAAGCTGAGCACTCCATCGTCATTCCCCCGGGGCGCCAGGCCAGACCCGTGACCTGCCCAAGGATCTCTCCTCAGCACCCGGGTCTCGGATTCGAGAGCCTGCAGAAAGGTCATTCCCGGGCGTCTCTTCCACCGCTTGAGATGCTCCAGACCCCTGCCCGTTCGCCACGCCCCCTCGCATTGGCTCCACCCCGGCGCTTGCCACGCCCCGCTGCCTCTTAGCCCCGCCCCCAGCCCATCTCTGAGCCAGCCCTGTATCCAGGCTCTCTTGCTGGGAGAGTTCAGTCTACTCAGGGGTCCGGACCCCATTCTAGCTGCTGCCATCCCTAGACTCCTCCTTCTTGACTGCTCCCCTTTTTCTGTGTTCTTACCCCCAGAAACTCCTCTAAAGAATCCTAAAATACTGAAGTTGTCATCCTTCTCTCAGGTTCTTCCGCCATTCCAAGCTCTACACCCCCCCCCCCCCCACCCTCACTGACCAGGCCCCTGGATTCACACGCCCTACTCTTTGGTTCCAAAAGCCGATTCTATTTCCTCAGCAACCGGACTATGGCCGAGGAGAGGCTCCATTCGTCCTCTCCCAAGACCCATGCACCCAAATCCCTTTTCACCTGCCTCCCGAACCCTCGGCTCTCACCTGTTTCTCCTAGAGCCAGCTGTGGAAGCGGCTGGGAAGGTAGTCAAGGTCACCGTCGATGCTACCCCCACTCCGCCCCCAAAACACACAGACACCCGAGATGGCCAACACCTCTTCAAATTCCCTTTCTGTGGCCACTCCATGGTGGTTCAGAGGTTAAAGCATCTGCCTCCAATGCGGGAGACCCGGGTTCGATCCCTGGATCAGGAAGATCCCCTGGAGAAGGAAATGGTAACTCACTCCAGTATTCTTGCTTGGAGAATCCCATGGATGTAGAAGCCTGGTAGGCTGCAGTCCACGGGGTCGCATAGAGTCGGACACGACTGAGCGAAACTCATCAAGAAGTCCAAAGGGCTGGCCTTGGCCTCATTCCCCGACCCAGAACTGGGCTTGGACCCAGGGACTTGGCCTTGGCCTCAGGTCCTGACTCGGTCCCTAGCCTGGGAGCTTGAACTCAGCCTCAAGCCCGGATCTGGGATTGGACTCGGCCCTAGCCTCCTGGGATCTCTGAGCATACCTCTGCATCTGGCTTCATGTCTTTTTCGGGCTTAGAAGCCTCTGAAGTGGCTCCATCACTGCTGGCTTCCAGCGCATGCATGATCCTGCAGAAAAGAGAGAACCCAGCGCGGGAGTCAGACCCCTCCGACCCCGTTTCCACAGCAAGCCCCCTCCACGCGATCCACACAAGCCTTTCCTACTTAAACACCCCTTCTCTTCTCACAGACCCTGGGAATAGAGGACTGGCAGCTCCCCTCCCACCACCAGCTCCTAGAGCTCCCAATCTTGTGTTGTTCCACCCTCTGGGATGCTCGTCACACACTCAGGACCCCTTGAATTCCTTCATCCCTGATCACCCTGGTCACCCCCAGAACTGAGATTAAGAACAGAAGGCCCCTGGGGGGATAATAGAGGGGCCCCACCCCACTTCAAGGGCCACACCACCTCTCTGCAGAACGACGGGTGAAGAAATTCCCATCACCTCCACCCCCTCCAGGGCTCCTCCCAGAGCCCTCTTTCCCAGCTGGCAGAAAGAGGGGAAAGAGAGGGTTCAACTGCCCTGACTCCCACTACTGCTCATTCCAGAGCAAAGAGTGGGGGTGTAGACATCAGATCTCTCCATATCGCTGCCCCAGTGCCCTCCACCCCACATATTCAAACATAAACTAAGGAGTGGACAGATGGACAGTTCTATTAGAAAACGTCAAGCCGTTCCTCTCAGCGTAATCAAAACTGCCCTTTCCTTCCTCTTTGAGTCTGTTCCCTCCTTTTCCAGAGGGAGACTTGGCTCCATTCCAGGGCTAGGTGATTATTTTGAAAAGAGCTCTGTTGGAGCTTCAGCAAACAAATATCCGCCAAGATTACCTATGCCCTCTCCCCACTGATTTCACCTCTGGAGATGCAGTCCCTTCCCTCTCTCTCTCTTCTTTTTTGGAAATTTCTTCCTGTGATCCTTGCTTCATGTCCCACTCAGGCAGCCCCTGCTCTCCCCATTCCTCCAAGTCTCCTCTTTGGGTCAGTACCTTGTGTATCTGCTACGCCTTTGGCATCCAGTTCTTCTTTCCCCCTGCTGCTCAGAGGCAGGGCCAAAGAGAAAGCTCCCTGCCCAAGCCCAGATGACTCCTCATTTCTAGACCTCTCTTCTCCAGACCAACAAAATAAACCAATCAAATCCCCTCCTCTCAGCCAGGTAGACTTGTTCCCTTGTGTAACCTACATAAGCCTCAGTAACCAACATCCCAGGGGACACACATGCCAGCTACTTTGTGGGGGGCAATATTAATTTGAGATTGAGAGAATGAATACAAGGATGATAAGGAAAATGCTGCCCCGTTTCCTGGAACCTGGCCCAGGGGGTGCTTGAACTACATCTCCCATAGTGCCCTGGGGCACAGGGCTGCCTCAGCCTTATAGAACATGACATGGGTTTGGGAGATGGGACCAGCAAGGGCAGCAAGGGGTGGCTTAAGGATGATTTCCTGGTGGCTCAGCTGGTGAAGAATCCGCCTGCAATTCAGGAGACCTGGGCTCGATCCTTGGGTTCGGAAGATCCCCTGCGGCTACCCACTCCAGGTATTCTGGCCTGGAGAATTCCCTGGACTGCATAGTCCATGGGGCCACAAAGAGGTGGACACGCCTGAGCGACTTTCACTTTCAGTTTAGTTTCTGTATTGCAAACATGGCTTATGTAAACACAAAGTGCTTCCCATACCAGCAAGTTTCAAACGAGGGCTCCATCTCCTTTTCCTTTTTTCTTTCAATCTAATGTTGATGCTCAAGGCTCTGCCATGCAGGCTGGGGCGAGGTCAGATAGCTCAGGCCAGTATCATAAGAGGGGGAGGGAAGCACAGGCTCAGAGGATCTGAGGATCTGAGGGCCATCAGGGGCCATCTGGCTCCATCCTTTCATGGAGATAAAATCAATCAGGGCCCAAGATGGTTAAGATCTTGCCTAAGGTGACTCAGCTTGGGCAAAGCCAGGCAAAAAGTTCCATTTTCCTGGCTCTGAGGCCAGTGGGGAGATCTCTGACCCCAGCCTGAAGAGCAAGGATAGGAATGACTGGGTCCTTGGCAGGAGTCAAAGGTTCCAAGGGCTAAGGGCTAAGCTGACTCAGAATGAGAGATGAGCTTGCGAGAGGAACCCCCACTGCCATCTCTCCACTGTCAGCAATTTCTGTGCCAAAAATGAGCTCAATCAGACTCCTCATGCCAGGCTCTAGGAACGATGGGTCCCAGAGATAAGTAGGTTAGCTGGAGGCTCCCATTTGGATTTCCAGACAACCTCACCAGCGGTTCCTGAATCCCTGGAAGATACAAGCTGGCAGTTCAGTGATAACTCCAACAATTCTCCACTGCTGCCCAAAGCGGGCAGAATGTGAGCAACCTGAAGACTGCCACACATGCAACTAGATGTTGGTTTCCCTCTCTCTTTCAAGAGGGGGGGGGACTATTTCCAAAGAGTGTGTCTACATCTCAGATATGGACATGTATAAGGGGAGGGGATTCTCAGGGCCACAGGGAAGAAGAGGGAGCTTGTCAGTTCACCCTGCATCTTTTCTTCCCCAGCACTCTCTACTCCTATTCCCTTTGCAGGAGATGGAAAGGTTCCAAGGTCCGTAAGCCTTGGGGGAGGTGGGTGCTGAGATTAAAGTATGTTAGGGATTCCAGGCCAAGCCAAAACAACCAGCTGGCCCCCACAACCCTTGTTGCACACTCTGATCCATTCCCACCCTCCAACCTGGCTCCTTGAATTATAACTTCCATTAGGTGTGGAGGCAGAGGCGGAGGCAGCCCTATGCCCCAGGGCACTATGGGAGATGTAGTGCAAGCACCCCCCTGGGCCAGGTTCCAGGAAAGGGGGCAGCATTTTCCTTATCATCCTTGTATCCATTCTCTCAGTCTCATAGATATGAATGATCCACTTTGGTGAGAGGATAACTGTAGTCATCCCTGGGCATGCCGGGAGCCCAACCCCCTCTCCCCTCCGCCCTCACCCCACACACCTGAAATATTAACGCCGCTGAGGTCGCAGCTTCTCTGAGCTGGAAGACAAACGGAGAGAGGAAAGGCAGGGACAAAGAGACGGCGGCTACACGAAGCCAACTGAGCGGAGACAAGGATCAGAAATGAGGCAGAAAGGAGACAACCATCAAGAGAGGATCCGGGGGGCACGGATAATGAGTCACAGACATGACACCTGGTGATTCAGAGCCCAGTAGACGCCAAAAAAACCAAAAAAAAACCTTCCTAGCTTGCATCCCCTCCCGAAGGAGACCAGAAATAGAAAGCAGAGTGACACACCCCCTTCTCCCAGCGGGTGTGTGGTGGGGAAAGGGGTCAATTAAGTGGTGACAAGGTGGAGTGGGGGCAGAGGCAGGGGATGAGGAAGCCCGTGGAGCTGGGGAGGGGGTGCCCGGGACCCCAGAGGGCCAGAATCTTGGAGGGGGTGCTGTACTGGAGGGTCGCCCCGGTCTGTTGGGGAAGCAGGAGGCAGGGAGATCCCAAAGGAAGCTGTCTACTTGGCAAGTGTCCCCCCCGGACACTGCCAGACTCTGGGGAACGGTAGGAGCGAAATGATGATGGGGTGAAAGAGGGAAGGCGCCTCTGAACATCCGAACAAAGTCGGGTCTCAAGTTACTATCATCCCCGGGACTGGCAGGGGTTGGGCCCTAGGGGGCGCGGCGGCCTGCTTCTCCGGGGGGGGGCGTGGCCTTCTGCTGTCCCCATCCCGCGGGGGAGGAGCACGCCTGCCTCCCGCCCCCAGGCCCCGCTGCACCCCCCTACCTCTCCCGAGCTAGGGCCAGGGCCAGGATGCTGAGAAGCCGATCGAGGCCGGCCGCGCAGAGAGGGGTCACCTCGGAGCTCCGAGGGTCAAATTCCGATGAGGCGCGGGGACCCGGCCGCGCCGTCCGGTCCCGACTCGGAGTTCTGATAGAAGGCGGGGTCAGCACCGCCACTCAGACCGGCTCGCGGGCTCGGGTTCCCAGCGCTTCGGGATTCGGGCGGTGCGAGTGGCACCCGCCGCTATGCTCCGGCTCGGCCCCGGCGGCGGCGCTCGGAGGGGCGGAGACCCCAGCGATGCGAAGGAAACCCGGCGCGGATCTGGAGCGGACTGTGCTGCGGCCGGGGGCTGGCTGGGGCGCGGGGCAGGAGATGGGGTGGCAGGGCGCGGGGGAAAGCGGAGCTGCCCTGGGCGGTGAGGTGGGCGCAGCTGGGTGGCCTCTAGCGTTGCAGATGAGGCCCCCTCCCCTTGTCCCCGGTGGGGAGCGGGACTGAGGGTGGGGAGGTGTCTTGAGTTCTGGTGGAATGGAGTGACAGAATTATCGCATCGTGCCCGCAGCATCTTTAAGTTCGGTCCCGGGAGTTCGCCCCGCCGCTCAAGTTCCCCTTCTCCATGGCCCCCAGCAAAGTCAGCCAGGCTCTCCGATCTCTGGCCGCCAGATTAGTAAGAGCAGCTGGAAAGGGGACACTGAGCCGAACACCCTGCCCGGGTCGGAGAAACTGATAGGGGAAACGGAAAACCCAAGACGGTTGGGAAGGGAGGAGACCCCAAGAGGCAGAAGCGGGACACTGAAAGGAGCAGAGCGAGGCCTGCTCTGGGCCAGATGACCCTCGCGCCCCGGGGTCGCCGAGCAGCCTCGCCCAGCTCCGCTCAGCCGCGGGCATCTCACCCGCCGTCAGGCCGCAAGGCCCCCGCGGGGCAGCACGAGTGCACGGGGCCGTACACCTGTGGACTTCCAGGGACACCTGTGGGCATCCGAGTACACGAACACAGACCTCTGTGCACACGGCCGGGCTTCTGTGCTGACCCCGGTGGGTGGAAAGAAGGGCCCAGCGAGCCGATCGGAACTGGAGGGACTGCAGGGCCGCCTCTGACTCTAACAAGCTAGTGACCCAGACTCTTAACTCCTGGTGGGGGCTCCCCACCCCCATGAAGTGAGGTAAAACACCTGCAGTTGTACCTGCAAGGAGCCAGGAAATTGATGGATGTGAATGTCCTTTAAAACCCGCAAAGTGCTACTGAGGCTGGGACACCCTCCCTTGTCCTTCCTCCCACCTCCTGCCCATGCTCCCATGGGCAGGAGCTCCCATGCTCCCTCTTCCCACCAAAGCTGATCTCTCACCTACATCTTTCTAGTATTACGCTTTCCAAGTTGTTTGCTCTGCAACCTGATAATCGGATCCCATTGGCTGAGCTAATGTGAGGATGGAGGATTTGAAGGAGTTCCTGGACTCCCGCAAGCAAAGCCAAGCAAGCCACCAGGTAAGTCTCCCCCATTTCTGATTTTTGAAACTGCTAACACACTATACATCTCATAAAGCTACGGTTATGGTGGAATATGTTCATTCATGCGAAAGGACGTCAAAAAGCTAAAAGATGGAGGAAAAAGTCACCAGTGGCCAAATGGAGAGGCCACTCTCATTCCTCGCCTTTCTCCCGAAGCCTCCCCTCTGTGATCAGAAATGCTTGGATTGGTCCAACTTTCACCCACCTCCAGTTCTCTCAACCAATCAGAATGGAACGTTCCCCAAAGTTCCAGTTCTCTCCTGTCCATTCTATAGGTGGTGCTGTATTCTTCTATGCTGCTGCTAAGTTGCTTCAGTCCGGTCCGACTCTGTGCGACCCCGTAGATGGCAGCCCACCAGGCTCCCCAGTCCCTGGGATTCTCCAGGCAAGAACACTGGAGTGGGTTGCCATTTCCTTCTCCAACGCATGAAAGTGAAAAGTGAAAGTGAAGTCGCTCAGTCGTGTCCAACTCTTAGCGACCCCATAGACTGCAGCCCACCAGGCTCCTCCGTCCATGGGATTTTCCAGGCAAGAGTGCTGGAGTGGGGTGCCATTGCCTTCTCCGGCATTCTTCTATAAAAGGCTCAAATATGGTTGCATTATTGGAATTTTCTCTGATATGAATGCTCAAGATTTAAATCCAATCAGTTGTTAGGGGCTGCAAAATAGTGATATTCTTGTTCTTTCATTTTTGCTTCTTCTCCGGCCCCTCAACTGGAATATGCCTATAAAAGGAACCTTGTTCTCGTCTATTATGATTACTCTCAGAGATAGTTTGTGATGGAAAGACCGGATAAATGCTTGCATTTCCCCCTTTATTTGTTAACTTTTAAAATAATGTGATGGTTCCCCAGCATCCTTCAGTGGTGATCAATTATTAACTTTCAGGACCATTATGAACTCACGGATTTTGAACAAGCTTAATGTAATGCATTAGGGCTTCCCAGGTGGCTTAATGGTAAAGAATCCACCTGTCCATGCAGGAGATATGGGTTTGATCCCTGGCTCAGGAAGGTCCCCTGGAGTAGGAAATGACAAACCCACTCCAGTATTCTTGCCTGGGAAATCCCAAGGACAGAGGAACCTGGTGGGCTACAGTCCATGGGGTTGCAAAGAGTCAGACATGACTTAGTGACTAAAACACAAAATAATGTGATGCAATCCAACACAGTTCTTGTTCTTCTTAACGCTGAAGCTATCTAACTCTTTCGATAAACTGATATTTTAAAGCAACATAGAAGACAGTGCTAGATCTTCAGGAAGTGCAGCGTGGATGCAGAGCGGAAGGTATCCTGGACCAGCTTGGCAGGTTGGCAGGTAAAAGTGAGGCCTGGAAGTGACACCCAAACTGAAACTCAGAAATTCCTCACCAGATAACAAAGAAGGGCAGGGTCCCTTCTGCAGGAAGGGAAGCCTGAGCTAAGCCCAGAGCTGAGAAACAGCCTGCTTTGCAAGAACAAGCAATGCTGGGTTGCACCCATCCTGTAGACTGGGACTGGCCAGTCAGCCAACGACTTTAAGCAGCAAAGTGACAGATTTGCCTTGTGAGTAGAGGTTGCCCTCTGGTGGCTACACGAAGAATGTCAGGGAAGGAAGACGTCCTGCCAAGAGGCTGTGCTTACAAGGCAAGGGGATCAAACCAGTCAATCCGAAAGGAAATCAACCCTGAATATCCATTGAAAGGAATGCTGCTGCAGCTGAAGCTCCAATACTTTGGCCACCTGATGCAAAGAGCCAACTCACTGGAAAAGACACTGATGCTGGTAGAGACTGAAGGCAAAAGGAGAAGGGGGCAGCAGAGGATGAGATAGATGGTTAGATAGCATCACAGGCTCAATGGACATGAATCTGAGTAAACTCTGGGAGACAGTGGAGGACAGAGGAGCTTGGCATCCTGCATGTAGGACACGGAAGCTATGGACTGGCATGCTGCAGTCCACGGGGTTGCAAAGAGGCGGACATGACTTAGTGACAGTACAGCAACAGTAAGGCTTAGATTCCTAAGTTAGACTCTTCAGATCGGAGGAGAACTCACAGAGTTCAGGGAGTCATTACTGAGATACACGGGAGGAGGAATGGTGCAGGGAAGCTCCCTAATGGCTCTGAGAATAGATCCTTTAGGAAGTCTAGTGATCCATCTTCTCTCCATGCACCTGGCATGTACATTTCCCCAAAGAAATGCTCACACAGCAAATGTTTGTTATTGCCCAGGAAAATTCCTTTTCTAGTTTGCACAAAGACCACCTCTCAGTGGATGCAACCCCAGACACAAGCAGACAGTACTTTTGTGTGTCTGGGCTGGACTCTGCTTGTGGAGTGTCTCAAATGCTTTGCCGAGGAGTTCATACCTTCTAACAGTGAGGGTCCAGCACCAGTGAGTGGGGACAATGACATGATGAAAGCAGTGTTTTGAGAAAAGCCATCTCTCATCTTGTCAGCGTGAGAAGAAGTTAGATAGGAGATGAGAGGCAAGAGCTCTGCTCACTGAAGAGTGGAGGGATGGGGGCCTGGAGTGAGAGAAGAAGCTACGAAGCACATAGAAGGAAGCCAGGAGGCCAGGAAGTGTGACTGGGGTTCTGCAAGGTGCGGAGAGAGGAAGGAGGTGAAGGTGATTCTGGCATCCCCAACATGGAACCAGGGAATGAGGTCGTCTGGTGGCAGCAGGTAGTACAGGATACAGAGCTCATTGGATACAAAGATTCTAGGCTTTGCCTGTAGATAGGTTGGCTTTTTCGGCTTCCCTGATGGCTCAGATGGTAAAGAATCTGCCTGCAATGCAGGAGACCAGGTTCCATCCCTGGGTCAGGAAGATTCCCTGGAGAAGAGAATGGCAACCCACTCTGGTATTCTTGCCTGGAGAATTCCCCAGACAGAGGAGCCTGGCTGGCTATAGTCCTTGGTATCACAAAGAGTTGAACATGACTGAGCGACTAACACACACACGCACACAGGCACACACACAGGTTGGCTTTTCGGGGCCAGAGGGACGAGCAGCTGGGGAGGACACACAGGGCTAGAGCTCAGGAGAAAGGACCAGTGGGAGGAGTGGGGACAAGCCCACATCAGGGTTGGCAGGTGCAGCGGTTGAGCGGGCATGGTGCCGGGCGTAGCGCTGAAGTCTGACCCAGCGGGATTCTACCTGGGGCTGGAGCTTCCCAGTTCAGTTCAGTTCAGTTCAGTCGCTCAGTC
>SJYX01009650.1:92649-102901 GCA_006410675.1 Oreotragus oreotragus | reverse complement strand
GTGGGTGATTTTGAGAAGAGTGAGTTGGACACAATGAGCTCAATCAGTTCTCCTATCTGAAGAAATGATATCATTAGTTGTGCTGCAGAGTGATCAGGCTTCTTTCAAACTGTCCTTGTCATGCCTGGAGGGCAGAGGCTGAATTCTAAGGGGCTTGTGAGCACATTACCAAAGTGTCATGACTAAAGTATTGTAAGGAGGTGAGGAGTGGATATGACTAGACAGGAATGTGCCAAATAGGAGCCAGTGTGAGTGTGTGAGGACCACTAAGATGATGATGATGGATGGCGATGATGTTTGTGATACCTGTGATGATGATGGCAGAGGTGAGGATGATGGTGATGATGATCAGGGTGATGACGGTAGTGATGATGCTAGCCATGATGATGCTGACCCCATGATGAAGATGAGGATGGTCATGTTGGTGATGATGACAGCAACAACTGGTGCTATTCACAATACTGAGCACAGGCTTTGTGAAGGTGGTGTGATTTAACACATGGAGGACTACCTACACGATGCATCCTGCAGCTTTTACTCAACAATATTCTAGTGTAGTGTATCTATATGCATAATCCCAAACTAAGTGCAAGCATCTCACTCTCATTTTAATATACGGAAAAACTGGGTTTAAAAGGGCTGTGCTGGCCAAGTTCACACAGCTGCTAAAAGGTAGGGCTTCCAGTTTGGACAACTGTGCTCTGCCTCCAGAGCCTAAACTCTTGACCACTCATTTACAGAACAGTTGCTTTATACCAGACAGTGCTGAGTGTTTACAATCACCACAGTTCTTTGAGAAGTGTATCATTCTTCCTAGTTTATGGATGAGAAAATGGAGGTTGATATTGTTATGCAAGTTGCCCAATCTCATTTAGCTAGTTAGAGTGAGACTTCAACCAAGCTGCCTTATTATAAAAGTGGAACATAATTTAATCTGCATGTTTCATCCAAGATCTGTGACATTTCTTTACTTCAGGACTCAGTAAGGACTGGTGAAGCAGCAAGTTGAGGGAACTAGACATCATACAGAATGTGTGATCTGCAGAAAGATGTATGACCAGCTTCTGATAAGTACCTGGAGAAAGCCTGAAGTCAACCCAAGGTGGAAATCTCTCTGAGATTCTGTACTCTGAATTATTCTTTCAAACATTTTGTTAATATAAGGGAAAGGACAATCCAGGCAGAGAGAAGAATGCACGTTAAGACTAGATACACGAGGGCTTCCCTGGTGGCTCAGGGGTAAAGAATCTGCCTGCCAGTGCAGGAGACCTGGGTTTGATCCCTGGTCCAGGAAGATCCCACATGCCATGGAGCAACTAAGTCTGTGCACCGCAACTACTGAGCTTGTGATCTAGAGCCCAGGAGCTGAAACTACTGAGCCCATTGCTGCAACTCCTGAAGCCCAAACACTCTGCAGTCTGTGCTCAGCAACAAGATAAGCAGTCACCATGAGAAGCTGGTGCGCCTCAACTAGAGAGTAGCCCCACTTTGCACAATTACAGAAAAGCTCACACAGCAATAAAGGCCCAGCACAGCCAAATAAATAAATAAAATTATACAAAAAAGACTTAGACATATGCGAGATAAAGCAGTGCTTGATGAGAAACAGGAAATTAGAACTAAGGGTTGTACAGTCAGAAGAAAAGTGGTAGGTGGTGGTAAGGAGACAAGATGTGGCTTGTATGTCAAGGGTCTGTGTGCCTGGCTGGGAATGACAGTTTTCCCATATGAATGAAGCAGGAGTTGTCAGAAGTTCTGTTTTGTCTTGGTTTGGTTAGGTTTGTTTCAGCCTTAGAAGAAGATTGACCTGGTTTGTTTACTAAGAAGACAATCCTGGGGGTATCTAGGAGAGATGTTTCCTGAGATACAAGCAGATGTGGAGACATTGATTACAGTACTCAAAATTAAAAGTGTGGAAGAAGTAAATAGAAGGAGCCTGTGAGACATGAAAGGAAGATGAGATATATCCATGGCCCCTGCCACTTTAGCCTTCTGAACATTCTCATTTCCAGGGACAGGATTAAGGGTGTGCAAAATATTCCAACAGGAAGTAATCAGTTTCATCTTATCCAGAAAACGGACATTTTGTAATGACTTGGCTATAAAATGCAATTGGAAACATATTTTCTTAAAGGCTACATTTTAACTTCTCATGTTGTAGACGGGATAATGCTGCAAGCCATGACTTTTGCAGCAAAAGAAGACTTGAGTTCATTTTCCTTTTTCGGAGAGTGCAGAAGTGCAATCACTTTTCCTGAGAGTGCAACCATTCAGTTGCATAAGCCACCCAAAGGCTCCATAGTTTGATTTTTTGCTTCCCTGTGCACTGGTGCTTGACTAGAGATCAAGGTGCACACATCTGTGGGAATCCTTATTAACTGGAAAACTTTTGAATCTTAGGAAATCAAGTCTTTGAAAAAGGAACCCTTCTGCACTGTTGGTGGGAATGTAAATTGGTGCAGTCTCTATGGAGAATAGTATGGAGGTTCCTTAAAAAACAAAAATAGTGCTACCCTATAATCCTTCAATCCTACTTCTGTGTATCCAGAGAAAACCAGAGTAAAAGATACCTATTCATTGCAAGGTATTCACAATAGCCAAGATATAGAAGTAGTCTAAACATCCATCGACAGATAAATGGATAAAGAAAATGTGGCATATATATATATATACACACACATACACAATGGAATATTACTCAGCCATGAAAAGAATGGAATAATGCCATCTGCTGCAACATGGATGGATCTAGAGATTATCACACTAAGTGCAGTAAGCCACACGAAGACAAATATCATGATATCACTAACACGCAGAATCCAAAAAAGTTATACAAATGAACTTATATACAAAATAGAAATAGACCCACAGCCACAGAAAACAAACTTACCAGTACCAAAGGGAGAAGTGTCAGGAGCAATAAATTAGCAGTTCGGAGTTAATATATATACACTCCTATATAAAAAATAGATAGCCAATAAGAACCTACTGTATGGCACAGGGAACTATACTCAGTAATTTGTAGTAACATATAAGGACAAACAATTTGAGTATATATATATATATTCTGTACACTTGAATCAGCTGTACACTTGAAACTAATACAAAATGGTAAATCAATTATACTTCAGTAAAAAAGCATTAAATTCTCTACAGCTGTATAAAAAATGAACCCAGTTTTCCAAATGGAAAGTATCCCTTCTTAGAGGCCTTGTGATGTGGCAGAATGAACTTTGAGATTAGGATGATCTGAAATCAAAGTTTGATCCTCTATCTCTGTGACTCTTCAGTGCTAATACCCAATTCCAGTGTGTGTGTGTTGGGGGGAAGGTTTCCCCACTCCCACAGCAATGTTGCAACACTAGCTGGGTGTCCTACAATTCAACTTAATCTTAATTTTATATACCTGGAGGTAGTGTCAGATCGCACAGGTTAAGGGCAGCCACATAAGACTGCACTGCACTCCACTCTCCACCCCCAACTTCACACACCAGTCACCAGTCCAGGTTGTCACCTGTGCTTCTAATCAGCTGACTATAGATCAGAGGGTCCCATGACCCCTTCCTGGGATATGATTAATTTGTTAGATCAGCTCATAAAACTGAGAGAAAGATTTTAGTTTATTATCAGAGGATATAACCCAGTTATAAAAGGATATAACCCAGAAACAGCTAGAGGGAAGAGACTCACAGGCCAAGTTCTAGGGAAGGGCATGGAGCTTCCATGCCTTCTCCAGGGACTCCACCTTCCCTGAGCCTCCGCTTGTTCACCAACCTGGAAGATCTTTGAACTCACTTTCTTGATTTTTCATGAAGATTTCAATATAGAGGCACAGTCGGTTGAATCATTGGCCAGTGGTGATTGAGTCAGCCTCCAGCCCCACTCCTCTTCCTGGAAATAAGGAGAGGGTGGAGCTGAGAGAATTACAACCCTCTCATCACTTGGCAGTTCCCTGGGCATCAACCCCTCATTGGTTAGGTGCTTTTCAAAATTCACCTTTACCAGGTGTCGTAGAAAGAGCTTGTTATGAATAATAAGACACCCATTTTATCTTTACAGCTCTGAACTGATTTCTAGAACTGAGGACAAGAGACCAAATATAACAAAAGCTTTCACTGCTCTGATTGCTCAGGAAATTCCAAGGGTTTTTGGGAGCTATGAGCCAGAAACTGTGAAGGAAGACCAAATATATATAAGAAATATATCTTGGTCATCTGAATGACCAAATATATTTTTCTTATAGATCACACTATCGCAGTGACCATGAACATTGTCTTAGTTTCTCTAAGGTTCTCATTTCTTACACGTAAAAAGATGGGAAAAATAATAATCTAGTCAATAAAGCTGTTGTGAGTTTAAATGAATTAATCCAGGTCCAGTACATCCCAAGAAAGTAGAAGTTAGTCAATGAATGCTTACAGAATGCACCCGTCTATCATTTTTACATCAGGTACTCTCACAGAAGGCATCCTATAAGCCGTTACACAGTTTTGGTTTCTGTTTGCATGCTTTGGAGCTGGAAGGTGGTTCTTACAGATGGGTGTGAGAATTATCTTAGAAGAGCCACACTTGCTGGAAATCCTCAGAGAACATTTCAGTTCTGCTACTACTGTATTCATGGTAAGGCCAACTCACGTCAGGGTGGAAGCCCCTGTGGGAGTCGCCCTGGAGCCAGGTGTGATGAAGTCACAAAGCTCCTTGGCTACGTGGCTGTGCGCTCCTTCCATCTCTGCACAGGGCTTGTGTACTAGGACCAGGACACAGCAGGTTTCACATATGCCTGGAAGCTGGGCATGGTGGTGGTAGCAGGGAAGGGCCAATGCCAGGGTTGGCCTGGGCAGTACCTTTATGCCGGTCATTGAGTTTCCTCAACTGAAAAGTGGATCTGCCTTTTCCCAACATCTCAAGGTTGCTTTGTAACAAGGTCATGATGCCAGGAAACACTAGCTATTAGAAAAACCATTTCTCTTCATCTGGATGTTTTTCTCCCTTTGGACAATTTTTCTCTCTCAGTGGACAATTTCTTTATATTTTATAAGGAGATGGATCCCTTACAGTGATTTATTTTAGACCTTTTGTAAAATTTGGCTTACACCTTGCTAGTCTTCCAGCTAGTTCTTTCAATTAGCAAAATCTAGAAAATATGAAATGCAGAAAGACATACTGTTCTTGCGATGAACATGTTACTCTCTCATTTCATTGAACTGCAATGTCAACTTCAGAGAAGAGAGAGCTCTGGACATTTTTGGATTGGAGGAAATCTTAACTGACAATCAGGAGATGCTCTCAATGTGATCAACTAAATCCTTCTTGGTTAACCAGTTCCTTGTTTTTAAAGGAAAAAAAAATCTCTTAATTTTGTTTCAAAATTTTGTATCAGAATCCTCTTAAGATCAATATTTGGTAGATAAGAGTAGAGCTAGAGTTCAAAGGGAATAGTTTGTAGGGCATATTTCGGAAATTCTCTAAACTCCACCTTTAAAAAAAAAAGTAAATGATTTTCTAATTTTCCACCCCATGGCAAAACTCACAAATATCTTCATAATTTCTCAACCTTTGCACAACAGGTAAATTATCAAGTTCTCTTTCCAAAACTTTCTGTTCTGATTGAATGTGGCTAAATATCCTTGGGAGCAAGTAAAGAATTTAATAATTTATGTTGTACAGATTGCTGAGGTCAACATTTAAATAAGAAGTCTGTTATTTAGAATTTACTTCTGCTTAAGTATTTTTTTTATATTAAAAAAAAGCCCAACTGAATTTAAGTAAGTATTGGCTCTTACGAAGTACAGGTCAATGGTTGTTATTACTATCTAAAAACTCCCTTTTTGTCAGTTCTCTCTTATTTTGAAAAGGACTCCAGGAGGTATGGATACACTCAGAATTTAACTCCTCCACTTCAAATATATATCTATTTATTTTCTCTGTGTGGGGGGTAAAGGGGAGGAAATCCAAAACTTTGTTAAAACCAAATATCTAAAATACTTTGGGATATTTTTTTGGATTGCTTTTTGTCCATATTTTACAAATTTGTCAAAGTAATGCATAATTACATACAGAGTCTTTCCGGCATACCAGGCTTTGAAGGTCAGGCCACCAGGGCCTCATACAGGCTGCAGTCTGTGAAACTTTCCCCTTGTCAAGAGGATTCTTGAAGGGAATTGTGAAGTGGGATTATACTACAGTGTTAGCTATTATGCTGTAGTTTGAGCCCAATCTTTGCAGCAGACAACGGAGGAAAAATAAGACCTTGTAATCTTTAAAAAAACTAAACAGGTCTTTGTCTGGAATAAAATAGAGATCAAAGTTACTTTTTAAGCTGGCCCCCTTCTGCTGGGGAGAGGGCAATTGTGTGGACACTTAGCTCTCATCCTTATCGCCTAATCTTTGTTGTACCTTGACTGGGTGAAAGTTTTGTCTGTCATCTCACCTAACAGAGGTGGAGAAATGGGGTGTGAAGGACAAGGTTCTCCGGTCCTCTGGCCTTCTGATCTACGTGGTTAGAGTCCTAAGTCGGTCAGTGCGAAGGGCATGTTTGTCTCACGCGTCAGCCTGGATCTCAGGGCATTCGGTCACCGTGTCTCATGACTTACCTGAATGTCCTCGCTTTCAGTGTGTGGCCAAGCTAAAAAGATTTTTATCACCATAACTTTTATCTTCCTAGGTTTTTATGGCTAATATTTTATTGTTTAAATGTGAAGGACTCTTCAGAAGTGCTTTAGAAATGATTCCCATGTGTTTTCTTCCAAAAATATCCGTATCCCTCTACTGTGTAAGCCTCACAGCTGTTTGTTTGGCAGATTCTTTTACAATGCTTCATCCTGAAAAGATTCCAGGAGGAGAACTTTGGCCATAAAACATCTTATAAAAATTATTTTTCTTACTCCAGACTAAAATCTTTATAGAGTAAAAATCAGTAAATACAATTATTTTATTCTAGTATTCCAATTTATGGATGCCATCCTTCTTTATATATGTGTGTGTGTATGTATTCTCTCCATTTGGGGAAATAAAAAATAGCTTCATAATTGTGAAAACTATAAACACTGCAATCTCAATATTGTGCTATTGGTGGGTTCCCAAGTGACATGGGTCATTTGGAAGGACACCAGTTTTCCCATCTGTAAATTTGATGTGGTGCTGAGGAGCTTAACTGCTTTGCTTCTGTGGTTTTCTTCCTCTGTGCTTGTATTCATAAGGAGACCTCATTTATAACTAGTGAGTCTAAGATTGTAATAGAATACAGTGTTATGATTAGGTAACACTTATCTACACAGTGTCTAATATTCAGATACTTGGCAATCTCAAAAAATTACTTGAATTTCACTTTATGTCGGTATAGAAGCATTATTTGGCTTGATTACCATTCATGATGCTTTTCAAAGGCTCTGAAATCAAAGTTGTTTACTAATATTTAGAAACATTTTACATGAGTCAAGTGAATGTAAAAGAATGCCATGCATGTTTGGTATAGGTTTGGAGGAGTTTTCCCGTGCTGCTGAGACTCACCAGGTCCTCTCCTTTGTGGGAAGTGGAGGTGATAGAGTACGGGGTCAGGGGTGACAGTTATCCTTGCTTTTCTTCTGCTGCTGCTACTGCTTAGCCACTTCACTCATGTCTGACTCTGTGCGACCACATGGACTGCGACCTGCCAGGCTCTTCTATCCATGGGATTCTCCAGGCAAGAATACTGGAGTGTGTTGCCATGCCCTCCTCCAGGGGATCTTCCCCACCCAGGGATCAAACCCGGGTCTCCTGCATGGCAGGCAGATTTTTTACTACTGAGCCATCAGGGAAGCCCTGCCTTTCTTCTCCATCTGTGCAATAAGCTCACTAACAATTACTGTCAGTGTCTGTGAACTAGAGATGAAATGTTCTCCTGGGCCACACAAGGTCTTGTGAACACCCTGGGAACTGTGGAGAATTGAACTAATGCATCAGGAGCTGGAGCCCACTGGACTGGGCAGGACCTTCATGCTCTCCTCTAGGGATGCTGTGCCCAGCCAGGTGATGGGTGTGCAGTGAGCAAAGATCCACTACCCCTGCCCCGATCACTGGAGGACCAGGGACCAGGCAACCATGGACAGTCCTTACGCCCAGAGTCCACTGATCACTCAAACCAATTCAGTCCCAGGCCTGCATGTGTAGCCAGTCTCCTCTGTTCCTTCCCGGAAACCACAACAGAGGCTCTTGCTCACTGCTCCCTCCTCTCTCTGCTCCAGACTGACCCTGGTGGTTCCGAAGGTGGGCCCTCCTCCTCTTGGAATCAAACAGATTATCCTTTTAGTGGCAACCATCTCCTGATTGTTGGACTTGAATACCTCAAGTCTCTATTAATATACCACATTAATGCTCCCTCAGCCTGGACATACACAGCAGCACAGCCCATTGTCCCTGGGCCCACGACACCATGATAGCGTTAGTTAGCTTTGATGCCCTGAGCTTTTGGGGTTCCCTCCATCATTCTATTTTGTCCTCTGAGGATCATCTCTGGATTCCTCCAAGAATTTGGGGCTCTTTCTTCACCTTCCCCTGAGGTCCTTTCATCGCTGGCTGTTATAAACCAGTTGTAGTGTGTTAAAGTTGGCTGAATCCATGTTTTCCTTGCTTGAAGGGAAAAGTATGTTTTTTTCATATGTGCAGCCCAAGGAGCTAGCGAATGCCTCTGTACTGCAAGAATGCCATGGGGACTGGATACAGTTATTCCTCTCCACTTTCGAGGCACACAGATTGAGAATTAAAGGATAACAAGGAAGGGGATTTTTATATTAACAATTAAATCATTGTGAAGTCAGTCTTGAGTGAAATTTTATTTCCTAGGTGTCTGTTCCCATTGGAATATGTCTTGGCATTTTCAAATAAATACAATGAGTCTTAAGTAAATAGAAAAGATTAGGTGTGATTTTTTTGTCCCTCTTGCCACCACTTCCCCCTGCCCCCCACCTTGTCAGTTAAACACTCTCACCTCATGTTCACTTGGGTTAATACATCTATGCAGGCTATAAATACCATGTCTTATATCCCTGGAAGCTTAAGTAGAAATGAAATAAGTGCATATTTGTATTCTCTAACCATCTTTCAACTGAGAAAAGCAATGTTTTAATCCTCTACTACGTGCAATTACTCATTTGAAGTCTAACTCAGGAAATCTTTAAATATTAAAGTGAGAAGGTCTATGAGGGTCCTGGAGCCCAAGCCTCATTACATGGAGGCAATGGGCAAGGCCTGGAGAGGTCAAATGGCTTCTTAAATCAATGAGAAATGTGACTGTGTGTGTATACAGAGATGCAACTTCTGGATAAATAGCAAAAAAAAATTAAATCAGTGAATTATTTTGCCTATAAATATGCCAGAGTTTTAGTTTCTTGCAGATTCCCAGATGTTTGGGGATTTGTATGATATGTTTTGAATGGGTGAAAGCAGAATTTATCTGCATATAATTTAGTTGTCTTACTATAATCTAATTATTGTAGGTCTGCTTGGTTATGATAATATTTGAGAAACATGGCATTAATACTATGATTTACTTAGTAAAGATATGCATATTTAAATTGAAATATCCTACCATAAAATTTTACAGATTATCTTTCTAAATAAATGTCCTATATAAGAGATTATTATTCATTTTAGTTGTAAGCTAGATTATTTTTGAACAGTCTACAAATCTGATATAGTAAAAGTATTGCTGATTTTAATAGGAAATGTTCTGAGATAGCATATTTTTTTCCTTCTTCCCTTTTTCCTTCACCCCTACTCTACCCTTCTGCTCATCTTCCCTGCTTTCCTCCCTTCTTTCATCCCTTCTTCTTTTTCCTTTCCTTCTGGACATGGAACAACAGACTAGTTTCAAAGGGGAAAAGGAGGATGTCAAGGCTGTATATTGTCACCCTGCTTATTTAACTTCTATGCAGAGTACATCATGAGAAACGCTGGATTGGAAGAAGCACAAGCTGGAATCAAGATTGCAAGGAGAAATATCAATAACCTCAGATATGCAGATGACACCACCCTTATGGCAGAAAGTGAAGAGGAGCTAAAAAGCCTCTTGATGAAAGTGAAGGAGGAGAGTGAAAAAGTTGGCTTAAAGCTCAACATTCAGAAAATGAAGATCATGGCATCTGGTCCGATCACTTCATGGGAAATAGATGGGGAAACAGTGGAAACAGTGTCAGAGTTTATTTTGTTGGGCTCCAAAATCACTGCAGATGGTGACTGCAGAGATGAAATTAGAAGACGCTTACTCCTTGGAAGA
>SJYX01009650.1:66420-91807 GCA_006410675.1 Oreotragus oreotragus | reverse complement strand
GAACTGAACTGAACTCTGTAAGTCTAAAACAAAATATTAAGCAGCAAGTTCCTATAGACCCTGCCAAATATACATTATCTTTTAAAATTGAATTGAAACCTATACCAATCAAGAGAACAAGATAGTCAACATTTAGTTCTTATCAAGAAAAACCTCCCAATGTTAGGGTTATCAAATTTAGCAAATAGAAATATAGGATGCTTAGTTCAATGGAGACTTTAGATAAACAATGGGTTGTTTCTTAGTAAATCTTCCTCCATGCTGTGGTTGGGACACACTTATATCAAAGCCTTACCCTGGGTGGTGGGGCTACTAGAAACATCTGGCTTATCTGAAATTCAAATTTAACTGAGCATCCTGTGTTTTGTCTGGCAGGAAAACTGATTCAGGAAGTAGGAGAACCTGGTTTGAATTGCATATTGTATGACATTTGCACATTGCTAGTGTTGAGGCCCTGCCTCTCTGAACTCATGGTTACACAGTAACACAAACATGTCTCATAGAGCAAGGATGCAGAGGCATCGTGTTCACGAGCCCTTGGCATCATGAGGTGCTGATGTGGGGCAGCTCTCCTTCCTCTCAGAGGTCCTTTGAAATCCTCGCGGCTCCTCCCTCACTCTGAGTGGAGCAGAGGCTGGCAATTGCACAGCACTGTGGGAGCTATGATTAGTTTGCAGACATTATTTTCTGGATATTTTTCCTTCTATCTCCTGAAGAGAGTAAAATGTATAAATTAGAAACAGGCTGTTGACCTCTTGCAGTTTGCTGGTCAGAGTTTCATGACAGACTTGAGGCAGTTTAAAGATGTGCTCTGAATTCTACTGGGAAGTCATTTTTATTAAACTCTAGTTTGGTCTCATTTCATCGCTTAGCTTCAAAAGCAAAAAAAAAAAAAAAAAGACAATAAGGGATTTAAAATTAAGTGATTTTCTGCAGTGAAAGTCTTCTGAAACCTTAAAAAGCCCAATTGCATTGGCATTTGCCAAATGTAAATGCATTTTCCACTGACTCAGCCAACAGGAGTTGGGTCGATAGTCAGATGCTCAAGGAGTTGATGGTGACTCTGCATGGACCAGCTGAGGCATTGTGGGTACTGAATCTGGCCCTTCTGACCATGGTGGCCTCAAAGGCTACCTTCTCCCAGGAGCCCTGTGTAAACACATGTTCTCCCAGCCTGTTGGTGTTATGTATGTCAGAAAAAAAAAAAGAAAAAGGAACTCAAAAATAAAGGAAGGAGCAAAAGAAAGTGTAGCTCTTTGTAACAGCAGGAGTGATAATTTTTGTAATCATGTACCTATCAGCTAGTGTCCTTGTGCACTAGATAGGGAAGTTACACCTATCTGCATATCAAATGGCCTCAGGACACATCTGCAGAGTTCCAGGCTCCAGGGAAGGTCTGCAAAGGGATGGACTCATGACTTGAAACCCCTGGCTAGCCCAGCTTAGAGTTCAGTTACTTCCAGGTGTCAAAGAGTTTTGCACCACAATAATTTTATAATAGTAAAAGAAATAGTAATCATAATAGTATAACAGCCCTACGACTCATGACTTTCTGTCCTCTTTATGTGTGAGGGGTTGTGCCAAGCCCCTCACATGCATTATATCATTTGCTGATGAGGACACTCAGTCCTGGCTATGAGATATGACTTGTCTAAGGCCACATGGGCCTTGGTACTCTAACCTGATGTAGCAGGGCCTCATTATGATGAACTGAAGAAAATGATAGGCTCCTACACTTTAAATTCAGGCCCATGACATCACCTGTCAACTACAAATTGGCATTTGCCATGGGTGCTTGCCACCTACCTCTACAAAGATTAAACTATGTTCTGTTGCAGTTGCTTACCTTCAACACCCCTGAGGGAGTTCAGGGTGTAGAGCAGAAATGAGGCCCTCTGTGCTCAGGGAAAAACTAGCAGTACACGTCTTCAGATAGATATTCTCAGGAACTGATTTTATGAGCAAAATTCTTGTATCTCTCATATCTAGAAAAGCACTAAAATCCTTCATGGGGACGACTGTTTCTCTTGACTAGCAGAAACTTTCTACAATGTACTTGATTGCATGTACTCTGCCTTTATCAAAATCACATGTATTGGACTTTTGCCCACCTCTTTGGAGCAGCCTTTCAGAGCTGTCTGAGGTGTTGTCTCCCAGGATGCGGTCCTCATTATGCCCGCAGTAAAACTTACCTCACAACTCGCACGTTGTGCGTTTTTGTTTTGTTTTGTTTTGTTTAAGTTGACAACCTAGTAAGCCCCCTCAAATGCTAAATTGAGGAATATGTTATTTGACTTGAGAATTGTTTTATAAATGTAGAATTTAAAAGTTCTAGAAGAAACAGGAGCTTTTCAAATCCAAGGTGTTTCTACTCAAAAAACAAACAAAAAAATCCCATGCTCCTAAGCTGATGGCTAACAAGTGAAGTCAGGGTAACTGGCCTACATTCTCTCCAAAGAGTCAGTTTTCTTTATCCACAAAATTCAGCTTCTACATTTACCTCTCATCCTGGGAGGACAGGCAGGCAGCTCTTGAAAGCGATATTATCATAGTGGTTAGAAAAGCACAACAAACCGAACAACCCAACAAGAGTGATGACTAGAACCTGCTTGGAACCAGAGGCTGCAAGGGTGGTTACTAAGAGCCTGGCTTCTGAGCAGGTACCCTGATGCTCACCTCCACTGCACTGTAGCAAGCTGGGTTGTGGTGCTTCAGTCTCCATGTGTGTAAAAGGAGGTACAGAAGTATCTACTTTAAAATTTTGTGAAGATTGAGGGTTAATAAACACAAAGCACATTGAACATTAATATTAATTACTATGTAAGCTTTAGTGGTCATTAGACTAAATGGTTCAATATAGGTTAAAACTCAGGGCAGTGACGAGAGTTTCAGAGAGTGCTACGTGTGTGTGTGTTAAGTCGCTTCAGTTGTGTTTGATTCTTTGCGACCCTACGGACTGTAGCCCACCAAGTTCTCTGTCCAAGAGAGCCCTACGTAAGTGTTATTATTAGAGAGATGCTAAGTCATGTAGCTTCCCTGCAATGAAAGGAAATCTTCAAAGCATATGACTTGCTCCATTATCTGCCCCCAGTTCTGTCTGGATGACTAATCAAATTCAAACACATCATTGGCTTGAAAATAAACCATGAATTTTTATATTTGGAAGGGATCTCACACATTTTTTCCTGGCCTTGCCTTTGTCTTCATGAGCAAAAGGAAATGAAAATGGCTTTTCTTTGGCTCTTCTACAAAGCGCCATCTGCTTTTACATACTTTTTTGAATTGTATTCTTTGTTTTCAGATAGGTGTGACCTGAAGCTAAGAGACAAAATTCCAGAGAAAAAATGGTGGGCTCTTATCTGGATGGGCTTCCCTCATACCTCAGTTGGTAAAGAATCCACCTGTAATGCAGGAGACCCTGGTTCGCTTCCTGGGTTGGAAAGATCTGCTGGAGAAGGGATAGGCTACCTACTCCAATATTCTTGGGTTTTCCTTGTGGCTCAGCTGGTAAAGAATCTGCCTGCAATGTGAGAGACCTGGGTTTGATCCCTGGGTCGGGAAGATACCCTGGAGAAAGGAAAGGCTACGAACTCCAGTATTCTGGCCTGGGGCATTCCATGGACTGTACAGTCCCTGGGGTCACAAAGAGTCAGACACGACTGAGTGACTTTCACTTTCACTTTTCACTTTCCTGTCTATGTGAGCACTGGGACACTGGAAGCAGATTTTAAAAGCAAGTTTTCTTCAAAACACGCTTTTCTAGACCACTTGATAGACATCCTGACACACCACAGTAGTGTCAGCAGCACAGTAGTGATTATTTGAGACATGAATTTCCATTCTAAAGATTGTAACCATGGAAAAGGTGAGAAAACCTAAATGTCCATCAGGAAGAGAATGGATACACAATGGCAGACATTCATAGGTCTGTATTCTTCTCTTCTAGAAGGCTATGATTGCAAAACAGTTTTTAATTTGACATCTGATGGCAAGACAAGAGTATGTCATCATCCTTCTGTACATGTTCCATATAAACACGCAAAGCTTATCGCTGGATCAGATCTTGTGCATAACAGTGAGGAAACATGATCAGTGTAGGAAAAAACAACAACAGCAAAAAAACAGATACAGATGAGAAGGAAAAGGTAAATGCCAGGTGTAAGAACTATGATAGAACAATTTAGCAAAATAGTCTTTCCTGCTAAGCTTCACTGGAACTCTGGTGGACAGTCCCACGGCTGTCACAAAAACTGGATTCTCTCAAAGAGAAATGATATTGACCTTCTTTTGAATCAAAGAGAAATGTTATCATGTGCTATGTCAACTGAGAAAATGCAACCTGGTTTAGTCACTAATGTATTATATAGTGAAATATTAATAAAATGTCTTTTCAGATGCTAAAAAGAGATAAAAAATTTTGCCTAGAAAGTGGAAAACTGAGATCTGAAGCCCATCTTGGTGATTCCAAACAGCTTATTTTTTTTAAAACAATGAAGTGTTGATTCTGCTTCCTCCTCTTCACAACCTGAGACTCAGAGAAATTGGCCCAGGTCTGCTGACGTGAACTCAGTGTAGGTTTTATGGGAATATGAAGACTTTCATAACATGAATACAGTCTGGACACATGTAGAAATCATAGTAACATAGATCCCCATGGTGGCTAAAAAACCCTCCTCTTTCCTTTTAGTTATCTCCTCAGGATAAATGAAAATTAAGCCATTTGGAGTTCTAAAGTTGATATATTTGGATTGTCTTCATTTCTCTTATTAGAGCCAATTTCTTAAATTGTAGTCTATATAAATTTAATTTCTGTTGAACATTAACAACGATAACAGCCCTCCTCCTCCCCAACCCTCCTCCAATGGAGTGCAGTCTGGGTAGGAAAATATAGATTGGGAATGAAATATGGATCTAGTCAAGCACAGACTTGAGTTATCTTGTTAGGCTTCTGTTCTTGAAGACTTATAGGCATTAGAAACTGATTAGTCATGTAGTTCTAATTATTAAGAAAGTATGACACTGAGGCCAACTGCCGTCTGCTAGTGAAAAAAAGTCTGTGAACAGTTTACTTTAGCCCCCTGATTAGATTGAATTTGTATATAAACTCAGATTCTTATCTGAGTTTGGGAGGTCTGGTAGTGTTGCCTATAAAGTGAAATAGTAAGGAAAATGCTTTTAAATTGGATCTGGTAGAGTGTTGTCAGTTGAAAATTAATATTCTTACCATTTCATGCTTCATCATAACTTCATAGCCCAGTACTGGGTTGGTTCTCCCCTATCAAGGATTGATGGCAGGAAGTGGTGCCTGATTTCAATGCCAGGAGCAGGCCATGTGCAATCCATTTTTCTGTTTTAAGTGCTTCCATAATCAGACACAGCTTCAATTAGGAAAGTTAGTATAGGTTTTTCATTTTCATGTGGTGTTTAGTCAAGTGGTAAGGGATAAAAATGGAAAAATGCAACCCTTAGGGGAAGCACACATTTTCATTTATGCTGGAGGCACTAAAGACCAATTGGATCATTGAGCTGTTTCTAAATGTGGAAGATAGTTCCCGAATCAATTATTAGGAGATGCTATGTGAAAATATTGGAGATTATGGCCTTACAAATAGCTGTGAAAAGAAGAGAGGTGAAAAGCAAAGGAGAAAAGGAAAGATATAAGCATCTGAATGCAGACTTCTAAAGAATAGCAAGAAGAGATAAGAAAGCCTTCTTCAGCGATCAATGCAAAGAAATAGAAGAAAACAGCAGAATGGGAAAGACTAGAGATCTCTTCAAGAGAATTGGAGATACCAAGGGAACATTTCATCTAAAGATGGGCTCAATAAAGGACAGAAATGATATGGACCTAACAGAAGCAGAAGGTATTAAGAAGAGGTGGCAAGAATACACGGAAGAACTGTACAAAAAAGATCTTCATGACCCAGATAATCATGATGATGTGATCACTCATCTAGAGCCAGACATCTTGGAATGTGAAGTCAAGTGGGCCTTAGAAAGTATCACTACGAACAAAGCTAGTGGAGATAATGGAATTCCAGTTGAGCTGTTTCAAATCCTGGAAGATGATGCTGTGAAAGTGCTGCACTCAATATGCCAGCAAATTTGGAAAACTCAGCAGTGGCCACAGGACAGGAAAAGGTCAGTTTTCATTCCAATCCCAAAGAAAGGCAATGCCAAAGAATGCTCAAACTACCACACAATTGCACTCATCTCACATGCTAGTAAAGTAATGCTCAAAATTATCCAAGCCAGGCTTCAGCAATATGTGAACCGTGAACACCCACCCTGATGTTCAAGCTGATTTTAGAAAAGGCAGAGGAACCAGAGATCAAATTGCCAACATCCTCTGGATCATCGAAAAAGCAAGAAATTTCCAGAAAAACATCTGCTTTATTGACTATGCCAAAGCCTTTGACTGTGTGGATCACAATCAACTGTGGAAAATTCTGAAAGAGATGGGAATACCAGTCCACCTGACCTGCCTCTTGAGAAACCTGTATGCAGGTTAGGAAGCAACAGTTAGAACTGGACATGGAACAACAGACTGGTTCCAAAGAGAAAAGGAGTATGTCAAGTCTGTATATTGTCACCCTGCTTATTTAACTTCTATGCAGAGTACATCATGAGAAACTCTGNTTCTTTGGAAGAAGTGATGCTAAAGCTGAAGCTCCAGTACTCTGGCCACCTCATGCCAAGAGTTGACTCATTGGAAAAGACTCTGATGCTGGGAGGGACTGGGGGCAGGAGGAGAAGGGGACGACCGAGGATGAGATGGCTGGATGGCATCATGGACTCGATGGACGTGAGTCTGAGTGAACTCCGGGAGATGGTGATGGAGAGGGAGACCTGGTGTGCTGCGATTCATGGGGTCGCAGAGTTGGACACAACTGAGTGACTGAACTGAACTGAACTATAAACATTTCTTCAATGAATAGAACACAGAGAAGTAGCCTTTATGTAATGGAGTATACCTAACTAGTAAACAAAAAAAGGATATAGACATGTGTTAAAGTAAATTTTAAAAAAATTGGAACCTCCATCCCCAGGCTTAGAGAAGTTCTTTGTATGGCTTCTTTGCAGCTTTCCATTTTTGGTGCTTGGATAAGCCTGAATCTATCCACTTGAAAGTCAATGCCAGTCAACCAGAAGGTCATGATGGATCTTAAATTCTATTCTGATGTCAAGGGGATGGGCTCTGGCTTCACATTCAACTGAGGGAAAGAGCTGTATAATACGATAAAAGATACACACTGTTAGTGCCTATAGCAAAGACATTGTGCTAATACTACAAGAGGATCACATGAGGGATTTGTGAAGTCTACTGTGGAGACTTTCAGTGAGGAGCAGGTATTTGAGGAGGACCTTGCAGGATAAGCTTGTCTGGCTACAGTCCACAGGATTGCAAAGAGTCGGACACGACTGAGCGACTAACTCTTCTTCTTCTTTGCAGAATAAGGGGCTTCCCTGGTAGCTCAACAGTAAAAGAATCCACTTGCAGTGCAGGAGATGTGAGTTCAATCCCTGGGACAGGAAGATCCCCTGGAGTAGGAAATGGCAACCCACTCCAGGATTCTTGCCTGAAAAATCTCATGGACAGAGGAGCCTGGTGGGCTACAGACCATGGGGTCGCAAAGAGTTGGACACTACTGAGCATACACACAGGCAGGCATTGCAGGATAAGAGGGGTTTTCCTGAAAGACACAATTAAGGGAAGGGCATTTTCCACAGGAAAAATAAGCAAACAGTTAAGCTATTTGTTCAGAGGTGATTGGATAGTTCTCTGGATAGAACATAGGTGGTATTGAGGGAAATGGCAGGAAATTATATGGGTTGGCAGGCTGGGCCAGGGCCCTGGGGGATTCTAGCTGGTATGTCAGACCCCTAGCTTGGGCAGCATCTCCGAGGCATCCGTTGGCAATGCTTCTGAAGGTCATGTATGGAGGGCGGATGAGGAAGGGAGTGCTTTTGGACTATTTTGTTCTGTAAAGTTAGCTTTTATCTTTGCCAGGACAAGTTTCCTGAGGAAAGACACAAAGACATCACATAATATCTTCATTTCATCCTATGGTTCCAACAGAGCTAATTTATGATAAATTTTCTATTTTAAAATAAAAATATCATAAGCTCTCATTTTACCGATGTGTTGTCTATGGCTTAAGAAGTATGAGAGACATTTATTCTTTCATTCTTTTCAGTGGTGCAATGCATATGTGTTCTATTTTTTCAATAAATGGGATTCATTTGGTACATAAATAAATGTCATTTAATTTTATACAATGTAACAAAGAAAATTTGTATTCTATGGTATGCTATTATGCTATGTATTTTTAAGTATAATAACAAGAGATCTTGTTTTATATTGCATATAATTTAAAACAGTTTTTAAAATGTCTTGTTGTTTAGGAATACTTTCAGCAGCAAATATGCTACACACTGGTTTAACAAGAAAGGATTAATTTTTAATCTGAGACAAGAATTCCAGAGAATTCTTGTTGCTGTACTGATAGAGCTCCTTAACAGGGCATCTTGGACTGGTCAGCTTCTTATTCTGTTGGCCGATTGTGCTCACACTGTTGTCTCCTGTTTAGAATGTGATTGCTTCAGATGCAGTTCTCATCCGTGGGCAAGACAGGTAAAAGAAAGAAAAGAACCAGGGTGAAAGCCTAACAGAAGCTCTCCTTCTTCTTGAACATCTCATTGGCCATTCTTGACTGGAGGTAGTCTGGGAAAGTGAAAGTTTATTTTGGCCCTCTCTAGAGTTGACAGTCGGAGAAGGCAATGGCACCCCACTCCAGTACTCTTGCCTGGAACATCCCATGGACGGAGGAGCCTGGTGGGCTGCAGTCCATGGGGTCGCTAAGAGTCGGACACGACTGAGCGACTTCACTTTCACTTTTCACTTTCATGCATTGGGGAAGGAAATGGCAACCCACTCCAGTGTTCTTGCCTGGAGAATCCCAGGGATGGGGGAGCCTGGTGGGCTGCCGTCTATGGGTTCACGCATAGTCGGACAAAACTGAAGCGACTTAGCAGCAGCAACAGAGTTGACAGTGATGAAAGGAAGGTGGTAGGAAATGATTAATTGGAGAGTCAGCCAATAAGTGAGGGATCATTATGGTTTTTCTGGTTGTACAGATGGGGAAACTAAGGTTTGCATGAATTGAAAGAATTGCACAAATTCCTATACATTGTCAGTGATAGAGACAGGAAGCAAACTTTAAACTATGACTTCTAAACTGTATTTCTGATACCATGACTTTTTCTGAAATCCTGGCTCCTAAAAAGTATTTTTTTCATTGAGACTATTCTTGATCTTCTCTTCTTTTTTTTAAACTTAGAAGGCACACACTAAGATCCTCAGAAGAGCACTCCTGAATGCTTAAGGGGGCAAGACTGGCTACTGCAAGGTCACCTGCTGGTTTGAAAAGACTTTCTCCTGTGACACTTACTTTCCAGTACAGATACTTCTGCATTCTGGCGTCTACCTATAGCCAGTCTTCACTTGGGCTTTCTGCATTTCCTTTTACCTTAGAAAATACTATTTATTTTTTCTTACAGGCTTTGTCATATTTGCCATGTAGCGTTTGTTAAATTCTGTATTTCCCTTTGTTAACTGATGATAAGCATTGCAGATGGTCTTTCACACAGGGAGGGTTATTACTGGTGAGAAATTCAACTCACCTATATTCTAGGATGGTTTCCAAATGCTGACTGTCAAGGTGATGTCCACAACTTATCTAGAGCCTGGACATTCAAAATGGGGACAATGGTCCTCAATACTTAATATTGAAGATGATTTTCTATGATATTCTGCTACTATAACTGAAATAACTCTCATTGACTATTAATTATCAAGAATTATGATACACAAACATAGGGTTTCCAGTTGGGCAGAAAGGTAAAAAGATATCTTTAATTTTGTGTGATTAACCTTAATTGGTATCTAGAGTTCCAAACAAACTAGTCTTCAATTACCTGATCTTTCCAATTCAGATTAATATCAGAGACATCAACAATTTAAAATTGCTCCCACTTCTCTTCTCTGAAAGGTGGCATCAGGGCTACTTGTATGTTGAGACATCATGGATGTCAATGTGTGTGACTTCTGTCTTCTACCACCGTCAGCTAAGGTATACCTCATCCACTCTAGCATATCTCTTGCTATTAATGACTTTGCTCATCTTCATATTACAATTCCTCAAGGGGTCCTGCTGTTCTTCCCAGCATCAGTCCTTCTCAAATCTGCTGTTCTTCTCTCAGTGACATCTGCTAGAGAGACAGTATCTCTCTCAAAGAAGAAATGCTTTTCAGATGTTTTTGTATAATATTCTGAGACACTGGAAACCCAGAAAATGGTTTAACTCCCTCTGACAAGACACATGGAGAAGCAATGGCACCCCACTCCAGTACTCTTGCCTGGAAAATCNTAAAAAAAAAAAAAAAAAGAGGTCAGAATTCCAGGCAGGATTTAGAATTTAGAGTCTAAGTCAGTGTTTCTAAATCTTTGGCTGCATATTAAAATTATTTGAGGAGTTAAAAAAAAATAGCAAACGCTTGGGTCTCAGCTCCAGAAATTCAAATTCCTGGAACTGGCTTGTACTTCGGGATTTAAAAAAACTATTCGTGTACTTTTGATACCTGACCGAGACTAAGAAATTACTCTCTCTAAGCTATAGGTAGTATTCAGGAAGGATGGTCACTGTTTTCATTTTCAGAGTTTTATTTTCTGGCACTAACAGCTTTGGGTACCATAAGGAGATACTGAGTGTATATTTATTCCACTAAAATGTAAGAGTAAACATTACTTGATTTACTGTTACTTGGAAGAAAATTTGGCAGATTTCACTCCAATGACTGGATTCAGCTGTGCTAAAATGTTATTAAGAGTTAAACTAGTCTCAGAAATAAGAGTTATGAAAAAAGTCAATATTTTTCCCCTTGCAGCTTCACAGTGTATTGAAATTGTGTTGCTTGAATATGCATACTCTTTCTCATAAGATGTGCCATCAACCTGCCTTTTGGATCAGCATCAGTAGATGTCATCTTTGACACATCCATCATTGTTCTGGTACAAGTGATGAGACTGCACTTTTTTTTTTTTCTAAGATTTTTTTCTGATACGGACCATTTTAAAAGCATTTATTCAATTTGTTACAATATTACTTCTGTTTTTTGTTCTAGATTTTTGCCCACAAGGCACGTGGGATCTCAGCTCCCTGACCAGGGGTTAAACTGAACCCTCTGCACTGAAAGGTCAAGTCTTAAGCACTGGACCACCAGCGAAGTCTCAGTGGAACTGTTCTTTTTTTTTTTGGAACTGTTCTTAAAGATCAGTTTACCACTGTCCCACCTCAAAGGGGCTTCCCAGGTAGCTCAAATGGTAAAGAATCTGCCTGCAATGTGGGAGATCTGGCTTGGGAAGATCCCCTGGANGGAACTGTTCTTAAAGATCAGTTTACCACTGTCCCACCTCAAAGGGGCTTCCCAGGTAGCTCAAATGGTAAAGAATCTGCCTGCAATGTGGGAGATCTGGCTTGGGAAGATCCCCTGGAGAAGGGCATGGCAACCCACTCCATTATGCTTGCCTGGAGAATCCCATGGACAGAGGAGCCTGGTGGGTTGCAGTCCATGAGGTCACAAAGAGTCGGACACAACTGAAGTGACTTGGCATGCACGCATGTAGAGCACATGTAAGCCCATGTTTTTAAGCAATTGGCTTGCACATACCAAGAAATCAATGAAATTTTGTCCAGTTGAATTGACTACATTTAGTGTCAATCTCTGTAGACAAACCTACATCTCCATTCTAGTTGACAGTGAGCCAACCGATTAGCCTTAAACTGTCAAGTATCAACAAGAGAGTAGTAAATAAGGATTAAGAATACAGAGAATATATATCAAGGAAAAGTTCCAGTGCTGTTTGTACATGCCTCATATTCCTGAGTAAGGGGGAAATCTTACCAGTAAGACTAGCTCTGGGCCAAATGATGTAATAGACTAGGAAGAAAATTAGCATCATTATGTTCCCCCTTTCAATGACTTTCTTTGCTACCCTTTTCCCTACTTCCTGCTCCTGAAATGTTCCTTGTATTCAATAAGTTGTCAACAAATCTCCTGAGGACCCATGATATCTGAATTTTACTTAGAGGAGTCTTAGTGATTTTTGCATATGAACCTCAAAGACACTAATTCTGATGGTGGATTTTCAGGTATCATGGCAGGCAGTGGGTGAGATATTTTTGCACAGGAGGATCTACCTTGTGCCTCTTGAGTTCTAATAACACGTGGACCAATTTGGGACTTGACTTATCACTTGGTTTATTTCCTACAAGCAGGATTACTTTAGTAGGAAGAATAATGGCTCCCCAAAGATAGCCTCATCCTAATCCTTGGGGAATCTGTGCATATGTTAGCTTACAGAGAGGGAAGCCTGGCGCACTGCAGTCCATGGGGTTGCAGAGTCGGACACGACTGAGCAACTGGACAGGAACAACAAATGGTGATAACAGAAATCACTGACTGCTCCTTTGCTAATCCAGTAAACTGACTAGGGTGGATTGCTGGTTACATAGGAAGTATTCAATACACACCATTTCCTATCTCTTCTATCTGCTGGCCCATGCCAACCTGCCACCATAAGTCTTGCAATGATGGCTCTATTCAAAACTGAGGGAATGTAATTAACAGATAATCATCTAATAGACTTAACAGAATTATCTCTTGAATGTATTAGTGCAATTTTTTAAGAAAGAGAGAGAAACTGGTAGAGCGAGAGCTATTAGCAAATACTAAAAAACTCTGGTATAGCTTATCACTGGGGGATATAAAATGACTTTGGAGCTAGTAGATGCTCTGAATAAGCATGCCAGGAATTCAAAGTTCAAAAGATTATTATAAACCATACTTTCTTTCCATTAATCCTAAAAAGGGAAAAGGAATGCCGAGGGGGCCTTGGTCTCATCAACTCTTAAACGTAACAAGAATACAGCTTGATTCCACCTGTTAACATGGAAGAACAATATAGATGGGTCCAAAAATATTTTATAAAGATGCTTAGAACACTGAGAGAACAGACATACCATTAATAGAAATGGGGATGACAGAAGCATCGCGTGTGATAACAGCCACCTAACTACTGTAAGAATTAAACGTCAAATCAAATTACCATCCAGGAATACATCAGAATGTGAAAAAATATTTTCTGCCTTTTTTCATATTATCACTTAAGATGGCAATTTTGAAATTGATATCAGGAAATGTTATTTAAATTCATTAAAGTGTAAAACTGGTTGACAAAAAAGTGATACACTAGGATCCCACAGGAGAGGTCTCTGTGTGTATGAGTGTGTAAGTGAATGTGTGTGTGTACTGCCTTGTTTCAAAGTAACTGATTGGGTAAAAATAGAAACATATATAAAATGCTTTCTGAATTCGACTTAATAAAGATACTGAAGGATCATTAAAATATGAGAATGGGTCTATATTGATATATTACCCCTAGTGTTAGTCACTCAGTTGTGTATGACTCTTTGTGACCCTGTGGACTTGGGTCTGCCAAGCTTCTCTGTCCATGGAATTCTCCAGGCAAGAATACTGGAGTGGGTAACCATTCCCTTCTCCAGGAGATGTTCCTGACTCAAGGATTAAACCTGGGTCTCCTACACTGCAGGCAGATTCTTTACCATCAGCGCCACCAGGGACGCCCCAGTATAATCCCTAAGGAAACAGTAAGAATATGGCAGAACCTGAATTAAGGGACCTTGCTAGATTCAAAGGCGCTTTAATCATGAACTTAGTTGTATGTATTATTTACAATAAAAAGCCTTGGGCCAAGTAACTCAATCACCATGGATTAGGCAACTACCTAATAAGGCAAAATCATGTTTTTCTAGAGAATTACAGAAGACCTCTTACTCAAAATCAATCTATATATCTGTGTTTCCAGTCTGCCCTATTTCCATCTGATTCCTTAACTCTTAGTTTCAGGAATCTATAAGTTAAACCATTTAATTTAAAACTGTTTGTGGTCACTGTGGATATTTGTGGATAGTAATAATGAAGGGTCAAATGCTCTTTTTAATTCATGTCTTTATAATTACATGGGCTCAGTTTACTTCATTTTTTCATGGAAAAAATTGTTTTAGAATTCTAAAATTATTTTCAATTTTTAAATTAAGTAGTAAGGCTTTTAAAAACTATCTCTACATAAATATATTAAGCTACTGACTTGGTCAACATATTAAAACTTTAGGAATCTTCTATTTAAAAGGCAACTTTTTCTCTGAGATCTCAAAATCAAATGCTATATTGTGTCTAAAATTCTGAAGATTGTGTAAATACAGTCTTCACCACATACACTATATAAATTCATACAGGGAATGTTTAATCAAGCAGGTAAAAGTAGAGACTGGTTTATTTCTAGACACCTTTACTTATCACATCACTTAGCAACACCATTTATTCAGAAGAATCTCTGGCATAAAATGCTCTGCTAATCCACTTTATCTCTTACAGTGTTACTTTTCTCCCTAATTAAATGAAACAGATATCAGGTAACATTTAATTGACTTTGTATCTTTTCTTATCGATGCTGACTTTCACCACACACATACTTGAGGTGGAAGAGGGAATAGTGAGGGGAAGGGGTGAGTAGTTTTCTCATCTTTGTCAAAATGATGCTGGAAAAGGGGAGTGAAGCGAGTCTATTAAGAGTATAAACTCATTCCAGTCTCAGTGGTGTCTAGAACATAAATCAGTAAGATACAGTATGCTTATTATTATACCTAAGCCAGAGAAATTGCAGCATCTACAAAAGCTGAAATGTCTAAAAGCTAAATCTTTAAACTAGAATCATATCCAGGCATTACATGTAAGAAGAGTATCTCCATTATAATAAAACCAAGACAGAGTCTGATGTCACCATATGTGAAGAATATTGGGAAAGCACGTATTCACATATAAGAATGTTCAAAATGTTAGTCTCTCAGTCGTGTCTGACTCTGTGCGACCTCATGGACTCATGGACTGTAGCCCGCCAGACTCTTCTGTCCATGGAATTCGCCAGGAAAGTACACTGGAGTGGGTAGCCATTCCCTTCTCCAGGGGATCTTCTTGACTCAGGGATTGAACTAGGGTCTCTTGCACTGAAAACAGAGTCTTTACCCTGTGAGCCACCAGGGAAGCCCAAGAATGCTCAAACCACCATACACTTGTGCTCATTTCACAAGCTAACAACGTAATGCTCAAAATCCCTCAAGCCAGGCTTCAACAGTACATGAACCAAGAACTTCCAGATGTACAAGCTGATTTAGAAACAGCAGAGGAACCAGAGATCAAACTGCCAATATCCGCTGGATCATAGAAAAAGAGAGAATTCCAGAAAAAACATCTACTTCTGCCTCACTGACTACACTAAGGCTTTCGACTTGTGTGGATCACAGTACACTTGGAAGATTCTTCAAGAGATAGGAATACCAGACCACCTTACCTGCCTCCTGAGAAATCTGTATGCAGGTCAAGAANTTCTGCCTCACTGACTACACTAAGGCTTTCGACTTGTGTGGATCACAGTACACTTGGAAGATTCTTCAAGAGATAGGAATACCAGACCACCTTACCTGCCTCCTGAGAAATCTGTATGCAGGTCAAGAAGCAACAGTTAGAACTAGTCATGGAACAACAGACGGGTTCAAAATTTGGAAAGGAGTACGTCAAGACTGTATATTGTCACCCTGCTTATTTAACTTATATGCATCATGAGAAATGCTGGGCTGGAGGAATCACAAGCTAGAATCAAGATTGTCTGGAGAAATATCAGTAACCTCTGATATGCGGATGATACAATCTTAATGGCAGAAGCAAAGAGGAGCTGAAGAGCCTCTTGATGAAGGTGAAAGAGGAGAGTGAAAAAGCTGGTTTAAAATTCAACATTCAAAACATGAAGATCATGACATCCAGGCCCATGGTAATGGGATAAAATGTGGAAACTGAGGCAGATTTTATTTTCTTGGGTTCCAAAATCACTGCAGATGGTGACTGCAGCCAAGAAATTAAAAGATGATTGCTCCTTAGAAGAAAAGCTATAACAACCCTAGACAGCATATTAAAAAGCAGAGACATCACTTTGCCAACAAAAGTCCATATAGTCAAAGTTATGGTTTCTCCAGTAGTCATGTTTGGATGTGAGAGCTGGACCATAAAGGAGGCTGAGTGCTGAAGAATTGATGCTTTTGAATTGTGGTGCTGTTAAAGATTCTTGAGAGTCCCTTGTACTGCAAGGAGATCCAAGCAGTCCATCCTAAAGGAAATCAGTCCTGAATATTCATTGGAAGGACTGATGATGAAGCTGAAGCTCCAACACTTTGGCCACCTGATGTGAAGAGCCTACTCACTGGAAAGGACTCTGATGTTGGGAAAAATAGAAGGCAGGAGGAGAAAGGAGACAACAGAGGATGAAATGCTTGGATGGCATCACTGACTCAATGGACATGAGTCGGAGTAAATTCTGGGAGACAGTGGAGGACAGGGAAGCCTGGCGTGCTGCAGTCCATGGGGTCACAGAGTCAGACACGACTGAATGACCAAATAACAGTGAGCAACAATGATGACAAAAGTGAGGGAAGAGTTTGATCTTGTGTCAAATCATTGCCCAGGGAAGGCATTCTTTAGCTTGTAAAAGCTGCTTGAAATAAAAGATGACACTGAAACAAAATTTTTAAATTATTGTCTAAATGGCAGCACAAATAATTAAAAATAGCATAAGAAGACTTCTCTGCTGGTCCGGTGGTAAAGAATCCACCTGCCAATGCAGTGGACACAGGTTCGTTCCCTGGTCCAGAAAGATTCCACGTGTCATGGGGCAACTGAGCCCGTGTGCCCCAACCACTGAGCTTGTGTGCCCTAGAGCCCACGCTGCACAGCAAGCAAAGCCACCACAGTGAGAAGCCTGCCCACCACAACCAGAGAGTAGCAGCCGCTGGATGCAGCTAGAGAAAAGCCTGCCCAGCATCAAAGACCCAGTGCAGCCAAAATTAAATAATAATAGCATACCGTAAGCTTGTTAATATACTAAGCTATGTATATGTGCTTTATAAAAGTGTTTCAAGTGTAAGATTATAGTACAACTCACTCATCAAATCTTTTTTTTCAATGCCAACAATTTCTTAAATGGTTAAGCGTAGCTTACCTTCCTTAATTCTAGAGCAACGATGCAGTGCATTTAATTTGGGGCTCTTTCTACATAAACATGTAAAGCAAGAGAAAGACTGTGGGAACGTAAACCAGTTCTTTTCCGGCTCTTGGATTTCTGAAGTCTACTGACCAGTTTTACCACTTAATTTTCAATTCCTGAAGTGGCTCTCTTGAGCTACGCTTGAAAACACTGTTTCCAGTGTTCTCCAATCACACCTCTAACAAATGGAGTTAAAGGTAACAGGCAGGGCATTACCAGGATGAAGTGATCAGACCTTTCTGCACCAAGGAAACCAGCGAAAAAATGGACAACAGGCAGGTCTGCTGTCTCAGTTTGGAGGAAAGTCATCAGAGCTGTCTTGAAACCAAACGAGGAGAACTGTGTCCTGGCTTCCTTCATCAAAAGATACTCTAAACGTGCTATTTTCTAAGCTTTCTTCACAATTAATAAGAAAGATTAAAAAGTAGTTCTAAACTGAAAACCAAATATAGCGAGATAATTATGTTCCCTTAATCTTTTCTTTCGTATTTCTTAGTACCACGAATATTAGTAGCATTGGCAAAAAGTGAATCTTACCCGAGACAGTACTAGGAATAACTAAATAGTTTATTCTGGAATCTTCTACCATAACAACACTATAGCCATCTAAAGATACATTGTTTTCTTAACCTAATATTTATATTATTTATTCCCTTAAGTGAAAAATCACTTATGCAACATGGCTTGGCAATTGATTTTTTATTCTTAGGGGCAGAAACAGGTCAATAAATTAATGATTTTAGTTAATTTACACTGTTTTAAATGTAAACATTTAAATGAAAACATTTAAATGTTTTCCTAAATGTTCAGGAAAACTTTTCCCCTACATTTACCCAAACATTATTGCTCCCAAGGAATGTCCATTATGAAATTGATCTACGTTTGTCAAACAAGAACCAAAGCATCTATATTTTTGTGTGTATGTGTGTGTGTGGTTCATACATTCCTCACTTTATCACAATGTTAAGCTTTAATAAACCATATTTTCCCTTATTTGCAGTCAGGATTAAGGATGACATTTGTCCCTTTGACTTCACTGGAATATTGCAGAAAGATCCATGGCTTTAATACTTATAAGGTAGAAACAAACAAATGAGGCTGCTAAATAAAATGTGTGAAAGTTGCTCAGTCGTGTCTGATTCTTTGTGACCCCATGGACTACACGGGCCATGGAATTCTCCAGGCCAGAATACTGGAATGGGTAGCCTTTCCCTTCTCCAGGGGATCTTCCCAATCCAGGTCTCCCACATTGCAGGCAGATTCTTTATCAGCTGGGCCACAAGGGTAGCCCAAATAAAATCTATAAAGTAATAACTCAAACACTATTTATAAGAACATTAGAGGAACAAAGTTTTAAAAAGCAACTAGTTTTCTTGTGATATCATAGGTAAATAAGATTTCACATTTTTATTACACAGAATCAAGAAGTATCTGTCTACTACAAATCATTTGCATAAGCAATACCAAGCTTTTAAGGAATATGTTAGGAACAAAAATTAAATATCCACAGCCCTTATTTTCCAATGATCTCAATGAAGAATTTGAAAATATATGCTTCCTTATATTTATTGAATTGTTTTTTTCTTTATAAATCTGTAAGCTGCATGACTACAGCATTCTGTACTAAACATATTTAGTTGATTCTAAGACCTCGACAAACATGGTATGTTATCACTATCCTCAGCTGGTTGCAGCCCAGTGTATTAGACTTGCAATCAAAATTATCCTTCGAACCTCCCACAACTACTAAATCGAGATGTTTTGGAGTACTATGTTTTGGTAAAAGTGAGTTACTATATTTAATGTTCAAGTCTATAAAATGTACACTTCCAAGCATCAAAAAAGAGAAATAAAACATGTACAGTGAGCTCAAGAAGTACAGTGTTTTGCATTTCCATGATTTGGCCAAAGTGGAAACTCATTATTATTAGATTAATGGAAATCTTAGCTTAGCTACTTACTAGTAGTCCAATAACTTTGGAAGCATTCTTAGCCTTTAAAGTCAGCACTGAAGAAGTGTTAATTATCTTTCCACTTTCATCCCTTGTATTGGAGAAGGCAATGGCAACCCACTCCAGTATTCTTGCCTGGAGAATCCCAGGGATGGGGGAGCNATCTCATGGATGGAGGAGCCTTGTAGGCTGGAGTCCATGGGGTCGCTAAGAGTTGGATATGACTGAGCAACTTCACTTTCATTTTTCACTTTCATGCATTGGAGAAGGAAATGGCAACCCACTCCAGTGTCCTTGCCTGGAAAATCCCAGGGACGGGGGAGCCTGGTGGGCTGCTGTCTATGGGGTTGCACAGAGTCGGACATGACTGAAGTGACTTAGCAGCCCAGACACATGTTGCTACCACAACTGTGCTTTCTTTTGCCCACCAACTTGTTGCAAAGGTCTTTATCACATTTGAAATCTCCTAGATTTAAGAGTCCCCTCTTCTCCTAGGTCCTCAACCTTTTCACTAACCCATACATTTATGACTCTCCACCATCTCATCAGTTTTCTCTTCTTTCTCCAAATTCTCCTCTCTCAGGATTGCTTTTTCTGTGTCATCTGGGTTTTGTTTGGTGCAGAGGAGCTATTTGTAGATAAGACTATTTACAGTTACTTCTTGGGGTTTAAAATAGCATCGAATTGCTTTGCCCTCAAATTAAAAATATAGCTTTTCTTAAATTCTAGGAGCAAATCTTTTATGCATAAATTTAGTAGACTTAATGTTGACTTAAAAATGCTCATTTTTGCTTGCTATATAACACTCAATTGTGGATTGAATTTTCTTATAATTCTAGCTCTATTTCCAAGCACATTTAAACACCTTTAACTTTTCAAACTGAAACTAGGAACTTTCTGTTTCTAACTCCACACCCCAAATAGGAAAGCCTTAGTAATCTAACAAGTGCTTTCTAGGTTGCACTGCTAATTACCTCTCTGATTACCCGAGATTACAGTTACAACAAACAATATTGGACTAAACTTTAAACATTGTTTACAAACAACTGCATTCAATCACACTTTTTAATTAAAGCACAGTTCTGCAATGTCAGTTTCTGTTTAACATTTCAAATAATAACCTGGAATTAAGTGACAGATTTCTTAATGTGTCAGTGTTATAGCCACTGTCAGGGGCTGACAGACCCCATGCAGCTTGGCTCAAATGTTGAAACTATGATACCAAGCATATTCCAAGAGGGAGTAAGTGGTAAACCTTTTCATCTAACTGAGGTCTGGAGAAAGGAACGCAGTTCTCTACACGGGTACAAAATGGCTTGAGAGAGTCAGAAATGGAGATTGGCCTGGGTTTTATAGTGATCAGGGTGGTGTCAAGGTCAAGGTTTTTGCACATCTTGTGATTTCAGTCTCCCATGGGGAGGAGCACCCTGTGTCCTCATCCTTGGCACAAAGGGAAGGGGAGGGGAGAGGAGGTAGTGAGGCTTACAAGGTGTCAGCAGCTGTCTAACATCAAAAGATGGAGTGCAGACCATCATTGCAGCCAGATGATTACAAGCATTCCACTCAAGTGCTTAGGAAAACATATACAGATGATAGTGTTGGTTGTAATTTATATACGAATCAACTCAACTCTAAAGTGTTAATTCTATGGGATTTAATTTATATTTGACTTCCCCAGTGGCTCAGTGGTAAAGAATCTGCCTGCTGTGTAGGAGACACAGGCTTGATCCCTGGGTTGGGACAGTCCCCTGGAGAAGGAAATGGCAACCTACTCCAGCATTCTTGCCTGAAAAATCCCACAGACAGAGGCGCTTGGCAGGCTACAGTCCAAAGGGTTGCAAAGAATCAGACATGACTGAGAGACTAAGCACATAGAGCAATTTATGTTCGGATCCATTTCTGCCTTGTTTCCGCACTTTCCCGGGGTGATGCACTGAAACACTATTATCAAACATGTTTAATCCTCTTAGGCTGGCCGAATGTGAGAGTCTAGGGAGATGTGTCTTGGCAGGCTACAGTCCAAAGGGTTGCAAAGAATCAGACATGACTGAGAGACTAAGCACATAGCGCAATTTATGTTCGGATCCATTTCTGCCTTGTTTCCGCACTTTCCCGGGGTGATGCACTGAAACACTATTATCAAACATGTTTAATCCTCTTAGGCTGGCCGAATGTGAGAGTCTAGGGAGATGTGCCTCGGTTAGCTGTTTATCCCTTTTGTAAGGTCATCAGCTTTGACAAATCTGATCTTATATTATTTCATCACTATTTAAGAAACATTAAAAACATGCTTGCTTCTTGGAAACTACCAGATGTTATAAGATCATCTTAAGTTTCTCAATTCTCAGTACAGGGACATAATAATGTTACAAGGAAACCTTACTATTTTGGTGGAGAATAGTGTTAGAGGTCAACTTTGACATAGTTGGGTTCATATCCCTTTCTTCCACATAATCCTGATGAGGGGATTTGTGGTTTCACTGGGGTGGCAAGGTGAAACTCCAGCCAGATTTTAGAAACAGACAAGGAAAGCATGTATTTTTCAAATATCATGAGTTTTTATTGATGTGTTCAGTTTAATTTTACTAAATGCTGTCTTTGTTAAAAACGTTTTACATAAAATTTACCTTTTGAAAATGTTAATGCTTACCCAAGCACTAATTATACCTGATTCTCTTCTACCTGTGAAATATATGTGTTCACATTACATTTATATATTCTTCAATTTCTATTCAAATATCAGAGTTTTTGAGCACTTTAAAAAAAAAGAAAATTAAAAACAATTCCAAAAGCTTAGACCATAAAAAATTTTTCATATTTAAGCTTTTGTGCAAAAGTATAAACTTTTGTATTGATTAAAATATAGTCAACTTGATTTTGAGAACAAAATACACTTTTAAAAGAAATCAAATAAGGTAAATAAGAAAGATATAAAAAATATTAAAGAAAATATTAAAGTAAATATACACAAAAAATAAAAATCATAACCAAACTGAGGTCATTCTAAGAATTAAAAGTTNATTGATTAAAATATAGTCAACTTGATTTTGAGAACAAAATACACTTTTAAAAGAAATCAAATAAGGTAAATAAGAAAGATATCAAAAATATTAAAGAAAATATTAAAGTAAATATACACAAAAAATAAAAATCATAGCCAAACTGAGGTCATTCTAAGAATTAAAAGTTGATGTAACACCCCCAAATTAATCAATACAATGTACACATTAATAGAATAAGTGAGAAAAAATATGATCATTGCAAAAAAGGAAGAAAAAGCTTTCAGTAGAAAGAAAAAGAAATTCTTAGCAAACTAAGAATTAAAATGCAAAACAAGACAAAAAACCTCTTTTAATCTGAAAAAGTTATCCACAAAAATCCTACAGCAAGCATCACACTTACAAAAGATGAAAATTACAAAAGCATTTCTGCAGAATTTTGTTCTCCAAGCGACCAAAAATGGCACATGAAATTATCTCTACTAGCCAATATTGAATAGGGAGCCCAGGGAGCACAATAAATCACATCTTCCATGGCAGCAGATAACACCAAAGGCTTTTCACAATGGTACCACCAGGCTACACTACATCAGGCCTTAAGAAAACAGTCTTTTGTTTACACGTTTCAAACATTTGGACTTGGCAGTATTTTAGATCTGCCCATTCTTGTGGTTGGGCACTGGTATAGAATTAAGATTTGAATTTGCATTTCCTAATGCAGTTGAGTATCTGTTAGTAAGTTCATTGTTGATCCAATTACATTCTTCATTTGACATGTTGCTTCTAGTCTCTTGTCCATTTTTCCTTTGCACTCTTTTCTTACTGGTTTGTGTTTGTTTCATATTTTAGACACTGTTGCCTTTGTTAGTCATATGCTTTAATGAGACACTCTCCCAATCTGGCTTGATTTTTCATTCTCGTTTTTGTGTCTCTGATGAACAGAAGTTCTTTATGTTGCTTCTAGTCTCTTGTCCATTTTTCCTTTGCACTCTTTTCTTACTGGTTTGTGTTTGTTTCATATTTTAGACACTGTTGCCTTTGTTAGTCATATGCTTTAATGAGACACTCTCCCAATCTGGCTTGATTTTTCATTCTCGTTTTTGTGTCTCTGATGAACAGAAGTTCTTAATTTAATGTGGTCAGATTTATTGCTCTTTTCCTATTATTCCTGTTTGTGCCTTGCTTAAATTTTTTTCCCTTCACCAATCTTTTGAAGACAGTCTTCACTGGTTTTATCTTCAAGTTTTATTATTCTGTCTTTTGTATTTATGTCTACAAGCATTCTGGAATTTCTTTTAGTGAATATCATACATTAGAAATATAAATGTATATATTTGTATATGCCACATATATTCATTTAATCAACCATCGTATCCCACATGATCTCTGGATCTTTGCACCAAAAGCAGAAGCAACAAAAGCAAAATTCAACAAGTGGTACTATATAAAACTATAAAGCTATACAACAAAGGATACCATCAATAAAGTGAAAAAGCAACCTGTGGAATGGGAGAAAATATTATTTGCAAACTATTTGTCTGGTAAGGGGTTAATATCCAAAATATTAAGTTGGAACAAATATAATCATGGTTTCGGACTGTGCATTTTACATCATTACAACCAGGCTCAAGGGCAACTTTATTCATCAAAATGGGAACCATTACAATCAACACAATTTTGCCAATGAGAAATACATTTGTATATCCCTGTAGCATAAAAATCAAGGCTTCGGGATTTGATGATCTCTTGGAAAGCATTTTCTGCATTCTGCTGGTTGTGGAAGTGTCTTCCTGCCAAAAAGTTGTTGAGATGCTTGAAGAAGTGGTTGTTGGTTGGTGAGAGGTCAGATGAATATGGTGGACGAGGCAAAACTTCATAGCCCAATTCATTTAACTTTTGCAGCATTGATGGTGTGATGAGCAGCTCAGGTGTTGTTGTGAGAATTGGGCCCCTTTCCTGGAGGCTCAGAGGTTAAAGCATCTGCCTGCAATGTGGGAGACCCAGGTTCGATCCCTGATTCCAGAAGATCCCCTGGAGAAGGAAATGGCAACCCACTCCAGCATTCTTGCCTGGAGAACCCCATGGACGGAGGAGCCTGGTGGGCTATAGTCCATGGGGCCGCAAAGAGTTAGACACATCTGAGCGACTTCACCTTCACTTTGCTGACCAATGCCAGCTGTAGGCACTGCTGTTTTGCTGCATCTCACTGATTTGCCGAGGATGTTTCTCAAATGCAATGGTTTCCCTGGGGTTCAGAAAGCTGTAGTGGATCAGATGGGAAACAGACCACCAAACAGTGACCATGACCTTTTTTGGTTTGGCTTTGGGAAGGTCTTTGGAGCTTCTTGGTCCAACCACTGAGCCAGTCATTGCCAGCTGTAATACAAAATCCACTTTTCATTGTGGGTCACAATCTGATCGAGAAATGGTTCCTTGTTTTTGCATAGAATAAGAGTAGTTGTAAGAGGATCAGCTTCAATGAGGGCTCTCAGTTGATCATTGTCACTTTCTGATGGCTGGCCACTACACTCTTCAAGACTCTTGTCTCCTTTGCAAAACTCTTTGAATCATCACTGCACTGTACGTTTGTTAGCAAACCTGAGCCAAATGCGTTGTTGATGTTTCAAGTTGTCCTCACTGCTTTACGACCCATTTTGAACTCAAATAAGAAAATCACTCAAATTTGCTTTTTGTCTAACATCATTTCCATAGTCTAAAATAAACATAAAATAAACAGCAAATAAGTCATTAGCAAAAATTTATAAAGTGAGAAATGCACATTAAAATGATGTGTAACATAGCCATATTTACTTAAGAATGTATTCCAATATCAAACAGCAAATTTCAACAATGCAAAAACCACCATTACTTTTGTACCGACCTAATATTTCAGAAAGTGAAGAGAAACTAAAAAGCCTCTTGATTAAAGTAAAAGAGGAGAGTGAAAAAGTTGGCTTAAAGCTCAACATTCAGAAAACGAAGATCATGGCATCTGGTCCCATCACTTCGTGGGAAATAGATGGGGAAACAGTGGAAACAGTGTCAGACTTTATTTTTCTGGGCTCCAAAATCACTGCAGATGGTGACTGCAGCCATGAAATTAAGAGAGGCTTACTCCTTGGAAGAAAGGTTATGACCAACCTAGATAGCATATTGAAAAGCAGAGACATTACTTTGCCAACAAAGATCCGTCTAGTCAAGGC
>SJYX01009650.1:49121-66369 GCA_006410675.1 Oreotragus oreotragus | reverse complement strand
GACAGAGGATGAGATGGCTGGATGGCATCACGGACTCGATGGATGCGAGTCTGAGTGAACTCCGGGAGTTGGTGATGGACAGGGAGGCCTGGCATGCTGCGATTTATGGGGTCACAAACAGTCGGACACAACTGAGCGACTGAACTGAACTGAACTGAACTGAATATATAAGAAACACATACAACTAAATAGCAAAAAATCCTTTAATAAATGGGCAGAGGAGTTGGATAAACATTTCTACAAAGAAGAAAAATGACCAACAGGTACATAAATGACCAACAAGTACATGAGAAAGTGTTCAATGTCACTAATCATCAAGGAAATAGAAGTCAAAACCATAATGAGGTATCACCTCACACCTGTCAGAAAGTCTATTGTCCAAAAGACAAGCAATAGCATGGTTATCACTGTGGAGGATACGGAGAAAAGTGAACACTTGTGCCCTGTTGGTGGGGAAGTAAATTGGACACAATGTGGCGCTTTCTCAAAAAATTAAAAAATAGAACTGCCTTATGACCCATTTTTACTTCTGGGTGTTTAATTGGAGGAAATGAAATAACTACCTTGTAGAGATATCTATGTGCCCATTTTTATTACAGGATTATTCACAGTAGACAAGATATGAAAACAACCTTAGGGTCAATAGATGGATGAATAAATAAAGAAAATATTGTATAAAGGTCCAGTGAAATCTTATTCAGCTTTGGAAAAGAAATTAATCCTGCCATTTGCAACAACATGAATTAACCTAGAAAGTGTTATACTAAGCGAAATGAGTCAGACACATAACAACTAATACTGTATGATTTCACTTATATGTGAAATCTAAAATCTCAAACTCATGGAAAAAGACAGTAGATTAATGATTGCCAGTGTTTGGGGAGTGAAGGAGGTGAGAAAATGTTGGTTAATATTAGACGCTTTCAGTTATAAGACAGATAAATTCTAGAGTTCTAATGTAGAGCATGATGACTCTACTTAACAGTATGGTGTTACATACTTGAAATTTGCTAAGAGATTAAATCTTAGTATTATTCATTGTAAAAAATGGTAATTATGTGAGATGATGGGTCTGTTAATTAATTATTGTGGTAAGCATCTCACAATATATACATATACCAAATCATCACATTGTACACCTTAAACACACACAATGTTATAAGCCAATTATATCTCATTAAAGCTATAAAATAAAAACAAAATTTAAAAAATCTACTTGGACATTTTCTGGCCTGAGAAAAGGCAGTTTTCAATAGGATTGATAGGTTTTATTTGGCTTTGTCACCTAATTGATTATTGGTCTTTCGAGACAATTCTAACACCTTTATACTGATACCTGCTTTTAGGCATAAGTTGATTAACTGAGTCTTCAAGTCATTCTTCTAGGTGTACAAAAGTTGTGGAAAGGTTTGTTTGCAGTGGACGAAACTTAGCCTATGCCTTGTTGTCTTGTACAGTGTCAAACCCATGTGTATATAATGAGGTTGGAAAAAGGAAGACAACATGAGCTTGGTTATATAACCAGAGGTTGTTCTGTAAAACTGAGCTTTATCTATTTTGTCTATCTTCATAAAACCTCTTTAACACTCTGTCAGGAGAAGTAGAATGTATCTTGTATTTCGTAAGGCAATTAACTGATTTTATTATAATGTTTCATTTTTTATCATACTTCCAAAAATATATTGCAGTCATTCTCTAGCATATTGCCTGGTTATTGTTATATTGGGAAATGCCTGTGCTTAGGTGGGAGGGACTTGTGCTCTCATGCCACTCCATGTTGCTTCCATGTTTTGCTCTGCGAAGGAAAGATTGGGTTCACTGGGAATAAGAACATGTACCCGTGATTTAAAGACCTTTCAATTGATAAGATCATATGATTTTTCTCATCTAGATTATATGGTATGTTATTTGACTGATTTTCAAATGGCAAGTTATCCTTGCATACCTGCAATAGATTTCACTTGGTCATGGTGTGTAATTCAGTGAATACACTGTTGGATTCAGTTCTCTATTTTGTATAGCACTTTTGTGCCGAAGTCCACAAGAAATTCTGGTCTACAGTTTTCTTATTTTGTATCATCTTTGAAGAAATTGTGTAAAATTTCTGTTTATTCTCTTGATATGTTTTGAATGGTTCCTCATGCAACATTTCAGGCTAGATATTTCTTTGAGGGGAGGTTTCTATTTATAAATTTAACTTCTATGATGGTTGTGGGACCATTTATATTTTCATTTCATCTTGGATAATTTGAATAGCAGATGATTTTGAGGAGCTGGTCCACATTTTCTAAGTCAAAGAATTTATGTGTATAAACTTATCTACAGTATTCCTTATCTGTATCTGTATCTATGGAATCTGTAATGGTATTCCCTATTTTAGTGATGTTCTTTATTTTGAAATTTTCTCTATTATTTTCTTATATTCAATTTAATTGATCTCTGCTCTTATATTTATTACATTCTTTTGCTTGCTCTGGATTTATTTTGGTCCTTTCCAAGTTTCCTGAGGTAGGAATCTGGGTCACTGATTTGAGACCTTTACTAATTTCTAATGTAAACTGTTAGTGCCATAAATGTCTATGTAAGCATTGTCAGCAAAACTTTAGCTGCATTTTATAAATTTTTATATTTCTGTTTCTATTTTCATTCAAGTCTTTATATATTTTAAATTTCCTTTGAGACTATTTTTCACATGGATTATTTAGAAGAGTGTGGATTGATTTTCACATTAGAGATTTTCCTGTTACATTCCTGTTATTTATTTCAAATTTGATTCATTATTATAGAATGTAATCTATAGTATTTAAATTTTTTTTAACTTTGCTGAGATTTGTTTTATTGCTCAGGATATAGTCCATCTACATTAATCCACTATCTATATGAAAGTTCCATGATTCCTTGAAACATTGTGTGAATTCGTCCATTATTGAGTGGACTATTCAATATTTGTCAATTTTACTTTGTTGACTGATTGTGTTATTTAGATATTCCATATCCTTGCTGGTATTCTGCTCAGTAGTTCTACTGGTTGCAGAGAACTGTGTGTTTAAGCAGTAAAGTACAACTGTGGGCTTGTGCATTTCTTTTTTCAACTCTGTTTTGTTTCATGTATTTTGAGTCTCTGGTGCATATAAATTTAGGATTATTATGTCTTTCTGCTAGACTGATCCTTTTATCCTTATATAGTGTACCTACTGATCCTTTTGTCATTATATAGTGTACCTTTTTTTGTCTAGAAAGTTTCCTTGTTTTTTAGTCTACTGCATCACAAATCAATAAAATCATTTCTCTATCTCTCTGTTTGGTTAATATTTGGATGATATATCTTTTTCCATTTTTTAACTTTCAATCTACCTTTGTTGTTGAATTTGAACCAAATTTCTTGTAAGCTGCACAAAGGTGGGTCTTTTTCCTAATGCATTTTACCAATCTCTGTTTTTTTTGATTGGCATGTTTAGATAATATGCTTTTAAAGTGATTATCAATATACTGGCGTATAAGTCTTCCGTCTTATTACTTGTTTTCTAGTTGTTTCTTCCAGATCTTATGTTTCTATTTCTTTCTCTCTCTTTCTTTCCCCTTTCTTTGGGTTACTAGAACAGTGTTTTTGTAGTAGTTGTTTTGGGCATGACAATATACGTGAGTGACTTTTTCACAATCTACCATTACCATTTCCTACATGTAGTGACGTGTGAAAATCTCACTTTCACTTAGGTCCCTTTTAAATATCACTTTAAAATGCTTGTTTGTTTATTTTTGGCTGCTCTGTGTCTTCACTGTGGCGCGAGGCTCTCTCCAGTTGTGGGGAGTGGCAGCTGCTCTTAGTTGTGGTGGCTTCTCATTGCTCCAGGGCATGCAGGCTTCAGTAGTTGTGGTGCGTGGGCTCAGTAGTTGCTGCTCATAGTCTTAGTTGCCCTATAGCATGTGGAATCTTCTCAGACCAAGAATTAAACATGCCTTGGCGCTTTTTGTTGCTAGATTGTCCTTCTCAACATTTGTTGGATGAGGGATATATGACACCTTGTCATTGTGTTGTGCCTTTTGCCCTGGAGACCTAAATCAATTTGCCTTCTTTTAGCAAATGTCTCTTTTGAATCTTATGTGCTATTTCCAGTGTTTGTAATTTTGCTAAGTTGAGGGGAAGAGGGGATTACAGACATAGTTATCTTATCTGGAATAGAAACTCCAAACTAAAACATAATTTTAACAATAAAAAAATTGAAGCATGCAGAGTGATCTTTATTTTTCAATCAAACTAACTAGGATCCTCATCTTAAAAAATTTTTATTTTCTGATGTATGTATTGATTTATATACAATCTTTACAAAATGCATTATTATATATTTGATGTATTACATTGACCTTAAAAATAAAATAACCTTAAAGTAAAAATGTTTTAGCAATGTTGGTCACAAATCTGTATTTCACATATACTAAATGCATAATGGAAAATTTGGAAAATGTCTTTTAGAAGTTTAATTTATATTAGCACTCTAGGACTACTGAGGTTAAAAGAATTAAACTTGGCAAGAGATGATAAATGTGCTGAATGCCAGATGGTTGTTGTTCCTTTAAATGTACAGATTTTCCATAGTTTGGGCACAGAATTTTTCCTTTGCATGTCATGGAATTTTGAATAATAGCACAGTGAAGTGAAAGTTTTGTGAGTGTTCTATAAGATTTTGTATTTTTAGGGAAAGAGTGTTTCTTTTCTTCATGCCAGTTTTCATGATTTATCCAAGTATTTTGCCAAAAAAAAAAAAAATCAACATTATAACAGGTGCTCAGAAATTGGCTAGAAATGCACTTTTCATTATTCTGTTCTTGTTGGGCTCTTGGTTTGTCTAATGTTATAACTGGCTCCAAAAGTATGGTTTGCATTTGAAGTTCATAGTCATTTACTGCAATGAGCATCAGAACCATTTGGATGGTAGAGGAACTTTTGGAAAATGTGCTGAGAAGTATAACTGAACTTTTCGAAGATGTAGAAATGTTTTTAAAACATTGGGTTAAAATCAGTTAGACCTGGTTTTTGAATTTCATAAACTTGAGAATATGTCTTTACTTCCCAGTATGTTTCTGTTACCCTTAGTACTTCTATTCAGCATTTACAGGAATAACTAGCAGGAAAGGAGTGAGACAAGGCTGTATATTGTCACCCTACTTATTTAATATATATGCAGAGTACATCATGCAAAATGTTGGGCTGGATGAATCTCAAGCTGGACTCAAGACTGCTGAAGGAAATATCAACAACCTCAGATATGCAAATATCATTTTAATGGCAGAAAGTGAAGAGGAACTAAAGAGCCTCTTGATGAGGGAGAGAGAAGAAAGTGAAAAAGCTGGCTTGAAACTCAACGTTGAAAAAACTAAAATCATGGCATCAGGTCTCAATACTTCAGGGAAAATAGAAGGGGAAAAAGTGGAAGCAGAGATAGATTTTATTTTCTTGGACTCCAAATTCACTGTGGATGGTGCAGCCATGACATTAAAAGATGCTTGCTCCTTGGAAGGAAAGCTATGACAAACCTAGATAGCATACCAAAATGCAGAGATACCATTTTGCTGACACAGGTCTGTATAGTTAAAGCTATGGTTTCTCCAGTCATCATGTATGGATGTGAGAATTGGACCATAAAGAAGGCTGAGCACTGAAGAAGTGATGCTTTTGAATTGTGATGCTGGAGAAGACTCTTGAGAGTCCCTTGGACTGTAAGGAGATCAAACCAATTGATCCAAAAGGAAATCAACCCTGAATACTAATTGAAAAGACTGTTGGAGAAACTGAAGCTCCAATACTTTGGCCACCTAATGTGAAGCACTGATTCATAGAAAAAGACTCTGATAGAGGAAAGATTGAAGGTAAAAGGAGAAGGGGTTGGCAAAGGATGAGATGATTAGATAGCACCATTGACTCAGTGGACATGAACTTGAGCAAACTCTGGGAGAGTGGGGGACAGAGAAGCCTGGTGTGCTTCGGTCCATGGGGTTGCAAAGAGTTGCATACAACGTGGACTGAACAACAACACTGGAATTTAATTTTATGGGAACCTCTGCAATTAAGCAAGAACAAGAAATAAAAGTTAAAAGATTGACAAAGAAAAAGTAAAACTGTAACTGTTCCAGCCAACATAAATATAATCATAGAAAATCTCCCCCAAATTACATAAACTATTTGATAAGTGAATTTAACAAAATCACTAAATTGACAACATGATTATCACAACATGACCATATAAAAATCAACTGTATTTGATATGTCAGCAACAACAACAAAAAGGAAAATTAAATTTAAGAATAGTTAATTTAGCATCAAAATACCTAGTAAAGCTATCAAATCATGTAAAATATTTATACTGAAAAGTAAAAAATATTGTTGAGAAAAATATTTTTAAGATACCAATATAAATGAAGGCATGGAGAGGGAATGGCAACCCACTCCAGTTTTCTTGCCTGGAGAATTTCATGGACAGAGGAGCCTGGTGGGCTACAGTCCATGGAGTGGCAAAGAGTTGTACATGACTAGCAACTAACACTTGCATTTTATTCATAGAACAGAAGACACAGCATTGTAAAGTTGATTTTCTTAAAATTATGATAGATTAAGTGTAATAATAAAAGTCTTGGAGAAGGGAATGGCAACCCACTCCAGTATTCTTGCCTGGAAAATCCCATGGACAGAGGAGCTTAGCAGGCTACAGTCCATGGGGGTTGCAAAGAGTCGGAAATGACTAAGCAACTAACACACATGCACACAAATAAGCAATTCTCTATTTCAATTAAAAAGTGAACAATTTTACTATCAATAGATATTCCATGGCTATATCACACCATATTTCCAGCTCCTTACTACCTATTTTTTGTTTCTCAAACCAGACTCACATATTTTAGGGTTTTGTTATGGCAGCACTCCACTTCCAAATACCTATTTCTCTTGAAACTCTTATTGCAAGAGGGGCAATCAGAAACCACAGTAGTGTACAAGAACGCATATGTACAAGAATGCTATATCATGTCCAACTCTTTGCAACCCCATGAACTGTAGCCCATCAGGCTCCTCTGTCCATGGGATTTCCCAGGCAAGAACACTGGAGTGGGTTGCCATTTNTTATTGCAAGAGGGGCAATCAGAAACCACAGTAGTGTACAAGAACGCATATGTACAAGAATGCTATATCATGTCCAACTCTTTGCAACCCCATGAACTGTAGCCCATCAGGCTCCTCTGTCCATGGGATTTCCCAGGCAAGAACACTGGAGTGGGTTGCCATTTCCTCCTCCAGGGGATTTTCGCAACCCAGGTACTGAATCCATGTCTCCTGCATTGGCAGGCAGATTTGTGACCCCTGAGATACCTGGGAAGCCCATGTACAATAGTACAAACTACCTCGTTCCTGTGTTGGTGGATCAGTTGAGTGCTGGTTGATTCACAATGGGCTTACCTGGGTGATTCTGCCGATCTGGAGCTCATTCATGCATCTGTGAGAGATTAGCTGAGCCTGGTTCACTTCGCAGCTCTGTTTCATGTATTGCTTGCTCATCCTCTGGGGTCATCCAGGGCATGTTTTTCTCATGGCAATGAATGTGTGCAAGAGTAAACACCCAGTCATACAAGCACGCTTCAAATTTTAATCCAGCAGTGTTAGCTAATATTTCATTAGCCTAGACAAGTCATGTGGCCAAGTCTAAAGTCCGATAAGGGAAGGAAAATTACTCTCTGCCCATCAAGCAAGAATAAATGTTTCTGAAAAAATGTCAAATTTATTGCAGTTTGCAATGGACTATTTTTTTTTTTAACATAGAGTTTAAAAAATTTTTAGGTTTAGAAAGATTGTACAAAGAGTACAAGAGGTTCCCATACACCCCTTTTCCTGACCTCACACATTTTTCCTATTATTAAACTCTTGCATTCATGTAGAACATTTGTTATATTTGATGAGACAATGCTCATATGTTGTTAGCAACTAGAGTCCATAGTTTACATTAAAGATCAGTTTTTGCATTGTATAGTCCTATAGGTTTTGACCAACTAACCTGCCTCTTGAGAAATCTGTATGCAGGTCAGGAAGCAACAGTTAGAACTGCACATGGAACAACAGACTGGTTCCAAATAGGAAAAGGAGTACGTCAAGGCTGTATATTGTCTCCCTGCTTATTTAACTCATATGCAGAGTACATCATGAGAAACGCTGGAATGGAAGAAACACAAGCTGGAATCAAGATTGCCGGGAGAAATATCAATAACCTCAGATATGCTGATGACACCACCCTTATGGCAGAAAGTGAGGAGGAGCTAAAAAGCCTCTTGATGAAAGTGAAGGAGGAGAGCGAAAAAGTTGGCTTAAAGCTCAACATTCAGAAAACGAAGATCATGGCATCCGGTCCCATCACTTCATGGGAAATAGATGGGGAAACAGTGGAAACAGTGTCAGACTTTATTTTTTTGGGCTCCAAAATCACTGCAGATGGTGACTGCAGCCATGAAATTAAAAGACGCTTACTCCTTGGAAGAAAAGTTATGACCAACCTGGATAGTATATTCAAAAGCAGAGACATTACTTTGCCGACTAAGGTCCGCCTAGTCAAGGCTATGGTTTTTCCTGTGGTCATGTATGGATGTGAAAGTTGGACTGTGAAGAAAGCTGAGCGCCGAAGAATCGATGCTTTTGAACTGTGGTGTTGGAGAAGACTCTTGAGAGTCCCTTGGACTGCAAGGAGATCCAACCAGTCCATTCTGAAGGAGATCAGCCCTGGGATTTCTTTGGAAGGAATGATGCTAAAGCTGAAACTCCAGTACTTTGGCCACCTCATGCAAAGAGTTGACTCATTGGAAAAGACTCTGATGCTAGGAGGGATTGGGGGCAGGAGGAGAAGGGGACAACAGAGGGATGAGATGGCTGGATGGCATCACGGACTCGATGGACGTGAGTCTGAGTGAACTTCGAGAGATGGTGATGAACAAAGAGGCCTGGCGTGCTGCGATTCATGGGGTTGCAAAGAGTCGGACACGACTGAACGACTGAACTGAACTGAACTGATAGGTTTTGACAATGCATAATGTCAAGGGTGCATCATAGTAGTGTGCCTACAAGTATAGTTTCGCTTCCCTGAAAATCCCCTGTGGTCTGCTGACTAATCTCTTCCTCTTATCCAAGCATCCTTGCAAATGGTAACTTTAAAAATTCATCCCCATAGTTTTGCCCTTCACTGAATGTGACATAGTTGGAATCATACAAGGTGTATCCCTGCAGATTGGCTTCTTTCACTTAGCAATATAAGTTCCTCCACATCCTTTTGTGACTTAAGAGATCATTTCTTTTTTAGTTCTGTATAATATTCTATTGCATGGTTATACCACAGTGTATCCATTTACCTGTTGAAAAACCTCTAAGTTGTTTCCAACTTAAAACTACTACAAACATCTGCATGCAAGTTATTGGTGTGGACATACATTTTCAGCTCATTTGAGTAAATAGTAGGGAACAAACTGCAATAAATTTGACTTTTTTCAGAAATATAATATGGAACATTCACAGATTGTATGCTGAGAGTATGTATAGTTTTGTAAATAGCTACCAAGCTGCCCTCCACAGTGGCTGGACCAGTTTGGATTCTCATGAGCAATTCCTGTTGTTCACAGTCTCACCAGTATTCGATTTTTGGTGAGGGTTCTGGATTTTAGTCATTTAATAGACATGTATTGATATCTCCTTGTTATAATCTACAATTTCTTAATGACATATGATATTAATCATGTTTTCATATGTTTATTTGGCATCTATATATTTTCTTTGATGAAGTGTCTGTTGCAATCTATTTCTGCTTTTTCAATCAAGTTACTTTCTTACTGTTTGACTTAAGAAGTGTTTTTGTTTGCTGTATATTTTGAATAAAAATTCTTTATCAGATTTGTCTTTGCAAATGTTTTCTCCCAGTCTGTGGCTATTCCTATCATTCTCTCTCTCTCTTTTAAGAACTTTAATTTAAAAACATTTTAATTTTACTTCTGGCTTCCCTGCATAGCATATGGGACCTTAGTTCCCTGAGCAGGGATGGAACACAGGTTCCCTGCAGTGAAAGCACAGTCTTGACCCCTAGACCACCAGAGAAGGCCCTCTCATTCTCTTTATAATGCCTTTTTCAGAGAAGAATTATAGAATTCTAGTTATGTCCAATTTATGAATTCATTCATTCAAGGATCATGTCTTTGGTATTGTACCAAATAAAAGAAAATCATCGCCAAACTTGAGGTCTTTTAGATATTCTCCAGTGTTATCTTCTAAATGTTCTTTAGTTTTTTGTTATACATTTAAGTCTATGGTCCATTTTGAGTTAATTTTTTAATGAAGGATGAAAAGTCTATATCTAGATCAAGGTTTTAAACAATTTTTATTTATTTTTACAGTTGTTCCAGCACTATTTGTTGAAAAGATCATTTCTCCATTGAACAGACTTTCCTTCTTTGTCAAAGATCAGTTGACTATTTTTGTGTGGGTCTATTTCTGATTTTTTCTGCTAACTATCACAAATGCTCCAAAAATGTGTGAGGTGAGGAAAGGGGTTGTATGGGAGCTTTTGTACTTACATTTTTGCTGTGAACCTAAAACATTTTAAAAGTCTATATTCAAAAAAGTTATTCATTGCAAACTTCCTGAAATATTTGGTAGAATGCATTAGTGAACCTACCTGGGTCTAGTGTGTTCTATTTTGGAAGGAGATTAATCATTGATTCATGTTCTTAAAAATATGTAGGTCAATTTAAATTGTGTATTTCTTCTTGTGTAAATTTTGGCACATTGTGTATTTTAAGGAATTATTTGATTTCATCTAAGTTTTCAGGTTTGTGGGCTTAGAATTGTTCATAATGTTCCTGTATCTTCCTTTTAGCAGCCAGACTGTATATAGTGATGGCCTGTCATTTATTTCTGATATAAACAACTTGTATCTTTTTTCTTTTTCTCTTAATTAATTTGGCTAGAGTCTTATCAATTTTATTGTTTGAAGAAAATAAGCTTTATTGATTTTTCTCAATTGGTATCCTATTTTCAATGCCATTGAATTCTGCTCTAGGTTTTTTTTTTAAAAATTAAGGTATAATTGATATTTAACATTATATTCATTTCAGATGTACAATGCAATTATCCAATATGTATTTATATTGTGAAATGATTACCACAATAAATATAGTTAACGTCTATCAACATACATAGGTACAATTTTTTATGAGAGCATTTAAGATTTATTCTCTTACCAATTTTCAAATATATAATATTATTAACTCTAGACATCATGCTGTACATGACATTCCCAGGACTTATTTATCTTATAACTGGAAGTTTGTATCTTTTGACTAGCTTCTTCCCTTTTACCCATCCTCCACTCCAGGCCTCTGGCAGGCACAGATCCATTCTCTGCATCTATGAGTTAAAAAATATTTTTTTTGGTTGCAAATAGAAGTGAGTTTATATGATATTAGTCTTTCTCTGTTTGAATTATTTCACTTAGTCTAGTACTTTCAAGGTCTGTCCATGTTGTCACAAATAGATTTCATTTTTAATGGATGAATGATATTCCATTGTATATAAATCATATTTTTATCCATTCATCTATGGATACCCAGGTTGTTTCCCTGTCTTGGATATTGTAAACCATGCTGCAATGAACACAGAGGTGGATATATATTTTCTAATTAGTGTGCTTGTTTTCTCCAGATAAATACCCAGAAGTGGTATTGCTGGGTCATATGGTGTATACTTTTTTACTTTTATGAGGAACCTCTCTAATGTATTCCATAGTGGCTTCACCAATTTACATACCCACCATCATTATAACACAAAAGTTCCCTTTACTCCACATCCTTACCAACATTTGTTATCTTTTGTCTTTTTGATAATAGCCATTCTAACATCACTTCATGGCAAATAGATGGGGAAACAACGGAAACAGTGAGACTTTATTTTCTTGGGCTCCAAAATCACTGTGGATGGTGACTATAGCCATGAAATTAAAAGACAATTGCTCCTTAGAAGAAAAGGTATGACAAATCTAACAGTGTATTCAAAAGCAGAGACATTACTTTGCCAACAAAGGTCTATATAGTCAAAGCTATGGTTTTTCCAGTGGTCATGTATGGATGTGAGAGTTGGACTGTGAAGAAGGCTGAGCACCAAAGAATTGATGCTTTTGAACTGTGGTGTTGGAGAAGACTCTTGAGAGTCCCTTGGACTGCAAGGAGATTAAACCTGTCAATCTTAAAGGAAATCAACCCTGAATATTCACTGGAAGGACTGATGCTGAAGCTGAAGCTCCAGTAGTTTGGCTGCCTGATGCGAAGAGCTGGCTCATTGGAAAAGACCCTGATGCTGGGAAGGATAGAAGGCAGGAGGAGAAGGGGATGACAGAGGACAAGATGGTTGGATGGCATCACTGACCCAACGCGCAAGAGTCTGAGCAAGTTCCAGGAGATGGTGAAGAACAGGGAGGCCCTGGCATGCTGCAGTCCATAGGGTTGCAACCAGTCAGACACGACTGAGCGACTGAGCAACGACTGGCAGTGTTGAACTTCTTTCTGTGTACTTGTTGGAACTTCTATATGTATTTTTTTGAGAATGTCTATTTAAATCTGCCCATTTTTTAGTCATGTTGTTTGTTTCTTTGCTATTGAGTTGTATGAGTTTTTAAGATATATTTTGGATATTGATATATGAAATATATGATTTTCAAATATTCCCTTCCATTCAATAAGCTGCCTTTTCATTTTGTTAAGCTTCTTTTGCTGTGCAAAAGCTGTTTGGTCTGATGTAGTTTTATTTGTTTATTTTTATTTTATTTGCCTTTCCTTTTGGTTCCAAATCCAAAAAGTCATAAGCAAGATTGGCATCAAGGAGCTTACCACCTATGTTTTCTTCTAAGAGTTTTATGGTTTCAAGTCCTATATTCAAGTCTTTCATCCATTTTGAGTTAAGTTTCGTGCATGGTGTAAGATGGTGTGCTGTCCATTTTCATTCTTTTGCATGTGCTGTCCAATTTTCTCAGCACTGTTTAGTGAGGAAACTGTTCTTTTCCCATTGTGTATTCTTGGCTCCTTTCTTGTAAATTAATTGACCGTATATGCGTGGGTTTATTTCTGGGCTCTCTGTTCTGTTCCAATGATCTATGTGTTTGATTTTATGCCAATACCAAACTGTTTTGATTTCTGCTCTATTTTTTATTGCTTCAGCTTACTTTGGATTTAATTTTCTGTCCTCTTTTCTAGTGTCCTAAGTTGAAAGCAAGGTTACTGGTTTTATATCTTCTTTCTTCTTTGTATATGCTTTTGTCTCCTAGTCACTGCTTTTACTACATTGCACAAATTTTCATAAATTGTATTTTTGTTTTTATTTATTTCAGATATTTAAATTTTTTCTTGCAGCTTATTTTTTATTTCATGTGTTATTTTAAAAGTGTATTGTTTAATCTCCAAATATTTGGGCTTTTTTCACTATCTTTCTCTTGTTGATTTCTAGTTTAATTCCATTGTGGTATGAGAATTACTATATTTGATTTCTATTATTTTAAATTTGTTAAAGTGTATTTTATGGTGCAGAATGGGGCCTATCTTTTTTAATGTTTTATGTGGGCTTGAGAAGAATGGGTATAATTCTATGTTCTTGTTATTTAGTCACTAAGTTGTGTCTGACTCTTTTGTGTCCCTATGGACAGTAGCCCTCCAGGCTCCTCTATCCATGGTATTTCCCAGGCAAGAATACTGGAGTGGGTTGTCATTTCCTTCTGCAGGGGATCTTCCTGACCCAGGGACTGAACTTGCATCTTCTGCATTGCAGGCAAATTTTTTACTTCTGAGCCACTGGGGAAATCTCTCAATTCAATCTAGTTAATTGATGGTGCTGTTGAGCTGAACTATTTCTTCACTGTATTTCTAACTCTGGAGTTAGTTTCTCCTGGTGGAAAGTTGTTAAAGTCTCGAACCATGATAATGGATTCATCTCTTTCTCCTTGCAGTTCTATCAGCTTTTGCCACATGTACTTTCGTACTCTGTTGTTAGGCACATAAACACTAATGATGGCTACATCTTCTCGGAGGACTGACCTGTTTATTATTATGTAACGCCCCCTTCATCCTTGATAATTTTCTGAGGTTTTTGTAAAGATTTGAATTTTTTTTATTCTTTTCTTTATTTTGAAAAATTGGCAATATAGTTTATAAATAGTTACAATTACACTACTATACATAAAACGGGTAACTAGTAAGAACTTACTGTATAGCACAGGGAATGCTGCTCAATACTTTGGAATGACCTTTATGGGAAGATGACCTAAAAAAGAGTAAATGACTATAGTCTGTCTAAGTGATTCACACACATGAAATTAACACAGCATTGTAAATCAAACTATATGCCAATAAAAATTAATTTAAAATAATTATAATTAAATACAGTGGGTAAAAATCCCCCAAATTGCAGATTTTTTAAATTTTTATTTATTTATATTTATTTTTGGAACTCGTGTACACCTGTGGTGGATTCATGTCAATGTATGGCAAAACCAATACAGTATTGTAAAGTAAAAAAATAAAATTTAAATTAAAAAAAAGCACACCTGAAATTTACATTCCTTTCTTTTTAAAGATTTATTTATGTCACATTTGGCTGTGCTGGGTCTTCACTGTTATGCACAAGCTTTCTCTAGTTGCAGTAAGCAGGGGCTGCTCTTTGCTGCATTATTTGGGCTTCTCTTGTTGCAGAGCATGGGCTTTAGGCGCTCATGCTTCAGGAGCTGTGGCTCACAGGCTTAGTTGCTCAGCATGTGGGCTCCTCCCAGACAAATGACCTACCCTGTCCCCTGCGTTGATTGCAAGGTGGATTCTTAACCGCTAGACCACCAGAAAAGACCCCAAGATCTGAAATAAATTTGGCAAAATTTGAGATTGGCAAACAGAATAGTAGGTATAGAGCTGTTGAATAGAAATGTAATATGGACCATAAATAATTTAAAGGTTTTAACTGACCATATTTTAAAAGTTAGCAATAGATAAAATTAATTTTAATCATGTGGTATATTTAACATAATATATTAAAAATATAATGAATAAAGTTATTAATTTATTTTATATTCATTTTTATATTCCTTCTTTGATGTTTGTTTATTNAATTTGAGATTGGCAAACAGAATACTAAGTATAGAGCTGTTGAATAGAAATGTAATATGGACCATAAATAATTTAAAGGTTTTAACTGACCATATTTTAAAAGTTAGCAATAGATAAAATTAATTTTAATCATGTGGTATATTTAACATAATATATTAAAAATATAATGAATAAAGTTATTAATTTATTTTATATTCATTTTTATATTCCTTCTTTGATGTTTGTTTATTTCACACCTTAATTTCCATCTTCATTTATGCTTATCATATTTTAATTGCTCAATGGTCACACGGGTCTAGAGGTTACCATATTGGACAGTGCAGGTGTATATATTTTTGTATAATAAAAGACTTCAAATGATAAATATCTCAAAATCAATGTAATAAAGCATTGTAAATTGTCTATACATATACACATATAATGTGAGCACTGGAGAGAATTTTAAAGCAAGACTTACCATATAAAGTAGTAGATTGGCATACATAAAAAATTCTAATTATGTATGTAAACAAGGGTATTTGCAATATAAATAACAAATGTGTTACTAATCTCCTTATTAAATTCAGAGCTTTTAGAAATCAATTAGAAAAATCAATAATCCAACAGAAAATAATGAGAAGACTTTTTCCATTAATGTGAGGTTTTTTTTTTTCGATTCATTAAATTTTCTTCTGATTATTTCTCAGAGTTCCCCACCTCTCTTCTTACATTACCCACCTCTTCTGTATGTTGTCCACTGTTTTCATTAAAACTTTTAACATGAGTATGGTTCTGATGCTGTCTTTGTCTCATCAGACTGTTTTTCTTTGTCTTCTGGCATTACTTGTACTTTTGAAATCATTCCCTTCAGATTGGAACTTGAATTCAATGTTCAAGAACTTGAACCTGTCCAAAACCCTGCTTGGGACTCCTACTCATGGTCTTTTAATTAGAATCACTCACTTGGTGTCTGGACTTACTGAGGCTCTGAGTATGGTTCTGATGCTGTCTTTGTCTCATCAGACTGTTTTTCTTTGTCTTCTGGCATTACTTGTACTTTTGAAATCATTCCCTTCAGATTGGAACTTGAATTCAATGTTCAAGAACTTGAACCTGTCCAAAACCCTGCTTGGGACTCCTACTCATGGTCTTTTAATTAGAATCACTCACTTGGTGTCTGGACTTACTGAGGCTCAGGTTCTTTCAGTGAGAGACAAAGTGATAGGCAAAAAGTAGATTTATTAATATAGGACACTTGTAAGAGATGCTAGCAGGCAGGTGAAGGAGCTCGACCCCAAAAGATTAAGTGGGCTATAATTTTGTAGTCAAAGGAAAGTGGGGGAGGGGGAAAAACTGCCTTCTATGAGTAGATTTCAAGCTTGCATCTATGCCTTCGATGAGTAGATTTCAACCTTGCATCACTAAGTCCTCCTTCAAATTGGGCAGGAGAGTGTCTGACCCTATGAGGTCAAACTAGGATTCAGTTCAGTTCAGTCGCTCAGTCGTGTCCGACTCTTTGCGACCCCATGAATCGCAGCACACCAGGCCTCCCTGTTCATCACCATCTCTCGGAGTTCACTCAGACTCACGTCCATCGAGTCCGTGATGCCATCCGGCCATCTCATCCTCAGTCGTCCCCTTCTCCTCCTGCCCCCAATCCCTCCCAGCATCAGAGTCTTTTCCAATGAGTCAACTCTTTGCATGAGGTGGCCAAAGTACTGGAGTTTCAGCTTTAGCATCATTCCTTCCAAAGAAATCCCAGGGTTGATCTCCTTCAGAATGGCCTGGTTGGATCTCCTTGCAGTCCAAGGGACTCTCAAGAGTCTTCTCCAACACCACAGTTCAAAAGCATCAGTTCTTCGGCGCTCAGCCTTCTTCACAGTCCAACTTTCACATCCATACATGACCACAGGAAAAACCATAGCCTTGACTAGGCGGACTTTAGTTGGCAAAGTAATGTCTCTGCTTTTGAATATACTATCTAGGTTGGTCATAACTTTTCTTCCAAGGACAAAGCGTCTTTTAATTTCATGGCTTCAGTCACCATCTGCAGTGATTTTGGAGCCCCCCAAAATAAAGTCTGACACTGTTTCCATTGTTTCCCCATCTATTTCCCATG
>SJYX01009650.1:0-35865 GCA_006410675.1 Oreotragus oreotragus | reverse complement strand
ATAGGGAGGCCTGGTGTGCTGCAATTCATGGGGTCGCAAAGAGTCGGACATGACTGAGCGACTGAACTGAACTGAGCTGATGTGGGGAGTTCACCTTTCAGTGTCCTGTCTTTTTGCTTTTTCATACCATTCATGGGGTTCTCAAGGCAAGAATACTGGAGTGGTTTGCCATTCCCTTCTCCAGTGGACCACATTTTGTCATAACTCTCCACACGACCTGTCCGTCTTGGGTGGCCCTACACGGCATGACTCATAGCTTCACTGAGTTAGACAAGGATGTGGTCCACGTAATTAGATTGGTTAACTTTCTGTGATTGTGTTTTTCGGTCTGTCTGCCCTCTAATGGAGAAGGATAAGAACCTTATAGAAGCTTCATGATGGGAGAGACTGACTGAGGGGGAAACTGGGTCTTGTTCTGATGGGTGGGGCTATGCTCAGTAAATCTTTAATCCAGTTTTCTGTTGATGGGTGGAGCTGTGTTCCCCTCCTGCTATTTACTTGGTGCAAAACTATGGTGGAGGTGATGAAAATAATGGTGAGCTCCCTCAAAAGGTCTAATGCATGCACTCAGTGCCCCCAGCTCTGCAGCAGGCCACCACTGACTCATGCCTCTGTTGGAGACTCCTGGACATTCATGGGCAAGTCTGTGTCAGTCTCTTGTGGGGTCACTTCTCCTTTCTCCTGGGTCCTGGTGCAAACAAAGTTCTGTTTGTGCCCTCAAAGAGTCTATTTCCCAGTCCTGTGTAAGTTCTGGTAGCTCTATGGTGAGGTTAATGGTGACCTCTTCCAAGAGGACTCATGCCATGCCCAAGTCTGCTGTACCCAGAGCCTTGCTCCTGTGGCAGGCCACTGCTGACCCATACCTCCACCAGAGATGCTCAAACATAGTTCTGTCTCAGTCTCTGTGGGGTTCCTGGGTCCTAGTGTGCACAAGTTATGTTTGAGCCCTCTGAGAGTCTCTGGCAGGAGTGGGGCTTGATTCTAAACGTGAATTCACCCCTCCTATCGTCTTGCTGGGGCTTCTCGTTTGCCATTGGACATAGAGTATCTCCTCATGCTTGTTCCAGCAAAGTGCAGCTGCCGCTCCTGATCTTGCATGGGGGTTATCTCCTCATGGCCGATCCAGCAAAGTGCAGCCACTGTTTTCTGAATAAAAAACTTGTAAAACAATTTATTGAATGGTATTTAAAATATCATAATGCAGTTGTGGATATAAGATGGGTAAAAAGGATTTGAGCAAATGTAGTTCCAGTGATGAAATTTCTGGTCATTGGTTTTACTGGAGGAGAAAGTTTGAACAACCATTTGTGGAAATCCTCCTCTGGGCATGGTAGAAAGTTTGGAAAAAACTGAAAGAAAGCTGGGCTAGAAATCAAGATCCTGACTTTCTAGTTCTGTATGTGACTCTACATTTGACCTTAATTAAGTCACCCTCTCCATTCCCCTGTCTTTCTTTGGGCTTGGAAACGTATGCTTCAGTTGGGTTTTGTTTTCTTCTGTTTCTTTAGCACCTAGAAAACTGCTTGGTGCATAATAAGTGCACAATAAATATTTGTCAATACATTTGTGGGGTGAATAGAAGAAATGGATAGCATAGTACCAGACTGACAAAGGGAAACTGTCTTTGATGAATATAAAATATCTTACAAATGTTGAGTGAGGGCAAGGGGGAGGCTTGAGATTAAAACAATTTTGTCTTATTTCCAGGTGTCTTAATCTGCTTGGGCTAACAATAATAAATATCACAACTAGGTGGTTTACATAACAGAAGTTTACTAATGTCTTCTCACAGTTCTGGAGGCTGGAAATCCGAGATAAAGGTGTTAGCAGGCTTGGTTTCTCCTGAGGCTCTTCTCCTGCTTGTAAATTACTGTCTTCTTCCTGTGTCCTCAGATCATCATCCCTCTGTGAGTGGCTGTGTTCTGATCCCTTTTTCTTGCTAGTACACCAGTCCTATTGAATTAGGGTCCTCATAGTGACCTCATTTTATCTTAATTACCTCTTTCATCACATTGAGGATTAGGTCTTCAACATACGAATTTTAGGAGCACGTAGTTCAGTCTAAAGCATCAGGTGACCCCAAGGAGAATTAATTCAATGGCACTCTGGTATCTCAGCACATTAACAACAACAACAAAACCCTGAGCAGCCATTCCTGAAATGAGGCAGGATCAAAACTAATACAATGAGTTTCCAAACTATATTAAGAAAGTGAATTTTAATTATTAAACTCCAAATAAAGACTCTTAGCCAAAATTGCTTTTTAACCCAGATTATATGCTGTATAACTAGAACAGAGACACAAGTATTTTACAGTAATAGAACATTTGTAAGAGTGAAAATATATAATTCTAGCTTTATTTTCTGATTGCTCAATGTTCACATCCTTCAATGGTTAGCATATTTTGAGATTTAGAAAATGTTCTGAAAATTAAATGGGACCATAAAATCAAAACAGGAAAAGTCACCAATGCCAAGTCAAAATATTTGAAAGTCAAGAAGGGCATTAGGAAAGAAGAAAAATAATCCCCATTCTTTCTGCCAATTAGCTTAATTTGCCCAAAGTCATTGCAAATCATCTGATTTATTAAAATCCACTGGTCAATTCTACTACTTATACTCTCATTGACAGAGATGCTCAATCTCTTCTTTTTAAAACACTTGTATTTTAAACTTGGCTCCTGGGCCACAGTGTTCTCCTAGTTTCCCTCTCATTTCTTTTTCTTTGTTAATCTATACTCTTTCCAGATCATCTTCTCTACTGTAAGGCTTCCAACACCAAAGATACACAATTGCTTTTCAACTTTATATCTGAAGCTCTGATCCCTCTCTTGAAGCCTAGTGTTACACATCCAACTACACAGTACCTCATTTTTTCTCTCTGGATTTAGCAAACTTTATCCTCGAGACAAATACAAGCCACCTGGTCATTGAGGCCAAAATCCCCAGTCTCTCACTTGTTCTCCTGACTCTCCTTTGGTAAGCAAATTCTTCAAATAAGTACATTCTTCATGTGGATTTAGGCCAATGTCCTTGATAGGTCTCCTGGTTCCTCTCCAGCCTCCTGGTATGCTTCTCTTCCCCATCTCACACCACAAAGCCCAGAGGTCTTTTGACTTAATGAGCTTATAGAACAATATGAGAAGGGGCTGATGTCTCAAGCAGGTTATGGAGAGAGAGGGATCCCTGGTCTCAGAGTGGGGATCCCTGGTCTCAGAGTGGAGAACCATGCCCAGATGTCTCCTGGGTTCATGGTTTGTTTCTCCTAAACTCTGAAGGGATATACGAAGATGCCAAAGTTCCCCTTTATTCACCATTTCTGTGTGCTTTTACTGACAATGGCCTCTGTGGAGTCACACATTTTCTTTGGATGTTTAACCTCCTGGTGGCTCCATTTCCCTCTGTGGGAAATAGGTTGGTTGCCATTCCCTTTCTTCCTAGAGTACTGGGAAGCTTCAGTGAGATGGTGCAGCAACAGAGTGCAAACCTCAACCAGTGCTGGCTATATCTATCAGTTACAGTGAATTGGTTATTTTCTTTAGGGAGTATCTTCAGAGGTGTTTTGCCTCATGCTACATGCATGAGAGTCCTGGGTCATCTATCCCCATCATCTATGGATTCTTGCCATTCTCCCTTCATATCCATATGAAGGCACCCAACCAACATATGACACCTCAGTTCATTTCAGTTCAGTCGTTCAGTCATGTCCGACTCTTTGCGACCCCATGGACTGCAACACGCCAGGCCTCCCTGTCCAACACCAACTCCTGGAGTTTCCCCAAACTCATGTCCATTGAGTTGGTGATGCCATCCAACCATCTCATCCTCTGTCACCCCTTCTCCTCCTGCCTTGAATCCTTTCCAGCATCAGGGTCTTTTCAAATGAGTCAAAACTCTTCGTATCAGGTGGCCAAAGTATTGGAGTTTCAGCTTCAGCATCAGTCCTACCAATGAACACCCTGGATTGATCTCCTTTAGGATGGACTGGTTGGATCTCCTTGCAGTCCAAGGGACTCTCANAGGTCTGGCGTGCTGCACTCCATGGAGTCGCAAAGTCCATGGGGACATGACTGAGCGACTGAACTGAACCAAACTGAATAAATTTTTAAAATTTTGTAGGCTGTTTTCTATTGACACTACTCAAGCCTGCTGGGAAAGATGGAAGGCGGGAGGAGAAGGGGATGACAGAGGATGAGATGGTTGAATGGCATCACTGACTCAATGGACATGAGTTTGCATAAACTCCAGGAGTTGGTGACGGACAGGGAAATCTGGCATGCTGCAGTCCATGGGGTCACAAAGAGTTGGACATGACTGAGTGACTGAACTAAATTGAACTGAACAATGACCCTATATGCGAGACAGCAAAAGAGACATAGATATAAAGAACAGGCTTTTGGACACTGTGGGAGAAGGCGAGGGTAGGATGATTTGAGAGAACAGCATTGAAACATGTATATTATCACATGTGAAATAGATCACCAGTCCAAGTTGATGCACGCAACAGGGCACTCAAAGCCGGTGCATTGGGATGACCCAGAGGGATGGGATGGGGAGCGAGGTGGGAGGGGGTTTGGGATGGGGGACACGTGTACACCCATGGCTGATTCATGTCAATGTATGGCAAAAACCACCACAATATTGTAATTAGCCTCCAATTAAAATAAATAATTTAAAAAATAAAATACAATCTGAAAACAAAATTTAAAAATAACTCCTTAAGCTCAGATGACCAGACCAGTTTTCACCTAACATGTGAAGGGATTTGTCAGATGGTGCTGTAGGCAGAAGGTTTGTGTCCCCTCAAAATTCATTTGTTGAAACTTAACCCATCTTAGGAGGTGGGGCCTTTGGCAGTGACCAGGTTGTTAGGGCAGAGCCCTCATGATGGGATTAGTGCCCTTATAAAGAGGCTGAGAAAGCTCCAGGTCCCCACCCCTCAACTGAAGTCATAGTGAAAGACAGCTATCTATGAGCCTGGGAGCAGGTCCTCACCAGATACTGAGCCTGCTGGTATACTTATCTTGGACTTGCCAGCCTGCACAACTGTGAGAAACAAACTTCTGTTGTTTGTTAAGACACCCAGTCTATTATATTTTTGTTCGTCACGTCATGTCATCTAGTTACTCAATGGTGTCCAACTTAGGCAACTTCAGATCCGCCTAACTGTGGTGTTGGAGAAGACTCTTGAGAGTCCCTTGGACTTCAATGAGATCCAACCAGTCCATTCTGATTCTAGATAGCATATTGAAAAGCAGAGACATTTCTTTGCCGACTAAGGTCCACCTAGTCAAGGCTATGGTTTTTCCAGTAGTCATGTACGGATGTGAGAGTTGGACTGTGAAGAAGGCTGAGCACTGAAAAATTGATGCTTTTGAACTGTGGTGTTGGAGAAGACTCTTGAGAGTCCCTTGGACTTCAAGGAGATCCAACCAGTCCATTCTGAAGGAGATCAACCCTGGGATTTCTTTGGAAGGAATGATGCTAAAGCTGAAACTCCAGTACTTTGGCCACCTCATGTGAAGAGTTGACTCATTGGAAAAGACTCTGATGCTGGGAGGGATTGGGGGCAGGAGGAGAAGGGGACAACCGAGGATGAGATGGCTGGATGGCATCACTGGCTCGATGGACGTGAGTCTGAGTGAACTCTGGGAGATGGTGATGGACAGAGAGGCCTGGTGTGCTGTGATTCATGGGGTCACAAAGAGTTGGACACGACTGAGCGACTGAACTGACTGACTGACTGACAAGTCTGTAGCTTAGTTTTAAACTATTTATAGTATAATTAATTTGTCGTGTTATTTTACTGTGATGGAGTCATATTTTTTTCGTTTTTTAAAAATTACTTTTATGGTCTCATTTAAGAAACCCTATTCTAAATTGAAATTACAAAGAAATTCTCCTATATTTTCTTCTAAGTATTTAAAAGCTTTTTCTTTTTAAATTCAATTTTTTATAACACATCTTGAACTTATTTTGGAGTATGGTGTAATTGATGTAATTTCATTGTTTTATTATGGAAAACCAATTGTCCCAATATGATTTAATAAATGAATTCTTCTTTTTGCATAACTTATAATGCCTTAGGTATTTATGCCAAGGACCCATTCATTTTTTTATAAACTGATTTATATGCTATTAACATATTTGTTTGCCCCTACACCCTCTTTGTATTGCCTTAATTAATGTGGCTTATATAATTAACAAATTTAATGTAGATTATAAATAAGACTTGCAAAGTCAAATGAATTTACTTGGTTCTTTTCCTAAATTTTCATTTTTTTGGTCAAGATTAATCCTTTTTAAATAAAAACATGCATTTAAAAAATAAAGGTTACGTTCATGTTTTTCTATTTTAACCATTTAATAGTATACGACTCAGTGATTTTTATTATATTTACAATGTGCTACCATCCTCCACTATCTAATTTCAGATCATTTTTGTCACCTCCAAAATAAACCCTGTACCCATTAATCAATCACTCCTCACTTTCTTTTCTCTCAGTCCATGGCAGCAACTAATATGTTTTCTGTCTGAATGGATTTGCCTGGACATTTCACATGAAATGATTCAAATGGAGTCACACAATATATGCTGTTTTGTGTCTGAGCTTTTAAATTTAGCATAAAAATTTCAAGATTTATTCATAATGTAGCATGTATCAGTAGCACATATCAACCCTGAATATTCATTGGAAGGATGATGAATGCTGGATGCAGACGTTGAAGCTGAAGCTTCCAATACTTTGACCACCTGATGCAAAGAGCTGACTCGTTGGAAAAGACTCTGATGCTGTGAAAGATTGAAGGCAGGAGAAGAAGGGGACAACAGAGGAAGAGATGTTTGGATGGCATCCCAACTCAATGGGCATGAGTTTGAGCAAACTCTGGGAGATATTGAAGGACAGGGAAGCCTGGAGTGCTGCAGTCCATGGAGTCACAAAGAGTTGGACACAACTTAGCGACTGAACAATAGCATACATCAGTACTTCATTCCTTTTTATGACCAAACAAGATTTTGTTGAATAACTGTATCATATTTTATTTATGCACTTATTAGCTAATAGTCATTTGGTCATTTCCACTGTTTGATTATTATGAATAATGCTGCCATGAGCATTTATATAGAAGCTTTCATTTGATCATATATTTTCATTTTTTTTGAGTGTATTGGGAAGTACAATCAGTAGATCATTTGATAATTCTACATTTAATTTTTTGAGGAACCACCAAGCAGCTATCCTTAGTGACTATGACGTTTTGTATTCCCATCCGCAATGTATAGGGGCTCTAATTTTTCCAAATTCTTATAAATATTTGTTGCTTTTCATATTTTTATAGGTATATTTAGTGAGGGTTATGTGGTATCTTATAGTGATTGTTATTTGTATTTCTCTCATAATTATTTATGATAAGCACCATTTTGTGTCCTTAGTGGACATTTGTATATATTCTTTGGAAAAAACCTTACTCAAATCCTTTTTTTTAATTTTTAAATCAGGCTGCTTATCTTTTTACTGTTGATTTATAGCAGTTCTTTATGTATCCTGAATACTAGATGGTTATCAGATAAAAGATCTGTGAAAATTTTTACTTCTTCTGAATTGCCAAAATGAGTGGTCTTTTCACTTTCTTGATGTACAAAGTTTTACATTTTGATTCAGTTTCTCTGTTTTTTTCTTTTCTTGCTTGTGTTTTTGGTGTCATATTTAAGAAACCATCACCTAATTCAAAGCAACAAACATCTACACCTATAGTTGTGAATCTCTTTTACTCTTCTTTCTCCAGATTGTTTTGTCTATTTGGTGTCCTTTTCAATTCCATATATATTTTAGGATCATTTGATCCATTTGTTTATAAAAAGTGATTGGAATTTTGATAGTAGGTAAATCTGAGGGCTATTGCTTTTTAAATAATATTAAGCCTTTCGATAGTCTTCCCTGGTGACTCAGAGGGAAAAGTGTCTGCCTACAAGCCTTTCAAAGAATGGACATGGGTATCCATTTAGTTAGGTTTTACCTAATTTATTTCAACAATGCTTGGTGGCTTTTAATAAACTAAGCTTTCACCTTTGAAAAATTCAATCATGAGTATTTTATCCTTTTTGATGCTAACGGGGGTTTTTCATGTTTTCATTTTGATTCATTCCCTGTTGATTGCTCTTGTGCTTTGCAACTATTTTGAACTCACTTGTACATTCTAATAGGTTGTATGTGTGTGGGAATAGCATATAGTTTGATCTTGTTTTGTGTTATTGTTGTGACCCTCAGCAGTGTTCTTTAAGTTAATGTCTAGCATCCTTTTATTTCATCTTGAAGTTCTTTCTTTAGCATTTCTTGTTGTGCAGTTCTGCTAGTGATGAACTCCATTATACTTTGTTATTTTGGAAATGTCTTAATTTTTTCTTCTTTATAAAGGGTTTTCTTCAGATGTAGAAAGCTTATTTAAAGTTGTTGTTGTTGTTGTTTTAACATTGAATGTCTTTCTACTTTTTGCCTTCATGGTTTCCATTGAGATATAGCTGTTAATCTTATGGAGAATCCATTGTATGTAATGAATTACTTTGTTGGGTTATTGTCAGTTTGATGTGTCTTGGTGTGTATTTTTTTTTTTTAATCTTTCTTCCTCTTTTTCTCTCTCCTATGATTATGGGACTTCCATTGTACACATGTTGGAATGATTGGTGATGTCCTATGTATCTCTCAGGATTTTCTTTTTTTTTTTTTTCCCTCTGTTTTCTTTTTTTCCTGTTCCTCAAAACTACATTATCTGAGTTGATCTATCTTTAAATGTTCTGATTCTTTCTTCTGTTTTCTCATATTTGGTATTGAACTCCTCTAGTACTCTAGCCTGGAGAATCCCATGGACAGAGGAGCCTGGTAGGCTACAGTCCAGGGGGTCGTGAAGAGTCGGACACGACTGAGTGACTTCACTTTCACTTTTCACTTTCATGGATTGGAGAAGGAAATGATAACCTACTCCAGTGTTCTTGCCTGGAGAATCCCAGGGATGGGGCAGCCTGGTAGGCTGCTGTCTATGGGGTCGCACAGAGTTGGACACGACTGAAGTGACTTAGCAGCAGCAGCGAATTTTTGGGCTTTCCAGGTAGCTGGGCTTTCCAGGTGTCCAGTGGGGAAAGAATCCACCTCCTATGAAGAAGATACAGGCAGACGTGATTTCCTTTGGTCAGGAAGATCCCCTGGAAGAGGGCATGGCAACCCACTGCAGTATCATTGCCTGGAGAATCCCATGGACAGAGTAGCCTGTTGGGCTACAGTTCATAGGATCCCAAAGAGTTGGACATGACTGAAGCAACAGAACATGCACACAAGTGAATTTTTGTTTCAGTTATTTTGATTCTAAATAGTATTTTGTCCCTTTTTTACAGTATTTATTTTCATAAATATATATATAACATATACATATATGTAAAATTATGATTTGTATCTCTATATAATTTCTCTATTGGTGAGACATTAGTCTTTAGCATAGTTCTTCAGATATAGTTTCTTTTTAAGTTCTTGAAACATATTTACTCTAGCTATTTTAGATTCTTTGTCTTATTAGTCCACTGTTAGGGACAGTTTTTATTAATTGCCCTCTTCCTCTGTATGTTTCTTATTTCTTTACTTGTGTCACAATATTTTGTTGAAAAGTGGACATTTTAAATGTTACAGCAACTCTGGAAATCAAGCCTCCCTTATCTTCCTCAGTGGTTTATTGCTGTATCTTGCTGTAGTTACTATTTCTTGTTTTTTAATAAAGACTTTTCTCAACTAATTTTGGATATTCTGCTATATCCTTTGTTGTGTGTGACCATTGAAATTTTAGTTTCATTAATTTAGTGGTTATCTTGAATGCCTAGATCCAAACTGAACAAACAAACAAAAAACAGAAACCAAATCTTCTGCCATTCATTGCAAAGAAACTCTGTGTACATCGGGGCATGTCTTCAGCCTTCAAAGAGATTACAGTTACGACTTTACTTCTTGCTTTCACAGCCTCAAGGTCAGCAGGAGTGATAGATCAGACCATTCTCAGGTCTTTACTAAGCATGTGCACAGCCCTGAGAATATTCATGATCTTCTAGATTTCCAGGAATATGTCAGAGCTTTCCAAAGCTCTTATATCCCAAAGCGTTTTATTTCTCAGGCTTTTCTCCCGAAATTTTAGTTCATTTATTGTGTCAACTTTATTCATTGCCTTGGGCATCAGTGACTAAAACATTTGCCTGTAAGTGTTTTTGGCAAATATTGATTGGGTAACAGCTTTAGGACTAGGTAGGTTCTGTGTTAGGTAAGATAAAAGCAAGCCTTTTGGGCTGGTTTTCAAAGGAGTCATCAGACAGTGCAAAACGCATAATACTTTGTGATTGGAGTCAGCTACCATCAGTGGGTGCTGATCTGGGAATGCAGGTCATTGTTTTCGAGGCTGCTAGTAAACTCAGGGGCAGAGAATAGGACTAGGGTGAATCAATTCACCACAAACCTGAGTTCTTACATAGATTTAGCAATTTTTCTTTAGTAGATATTCCCCTGGTTGAGATGGTGATCAAGATGAAAACAATCTTTTAGTAACAAAATCTCAGAATCCCTCGTCTTTTTCTCTGTTTTACTTATTAGAAGCAAGTCACTATATTCATCTCACAGAAAAGGAATATGACGACACCAAAGTGTTTATATTCCAGGAGGAATGTTGAGACCCCATTTTGGAGTCTGCCTCCTGTACTAAAATAGATCTTTTTCATTAAGCCCCATATTTATTTAATATTCTTTTCTATATTTACATTTTTCTCTCTGTCCTTCAGATTAGATATTTTCTACTGCTAACAGTATTTTTTTATTGTGTTTCAATCAGAAATAATTGTGTTTCTGTTGTACCTTTATGCTGTTAAGTCTCTTTTAAGTTCTTTGTTTCAGATGTTGTATTTTTTCTTTCCTAAAATAATCATTTGATTATTTTTATAGATTGCAATTTTAAATTCAAGTTTCCCATTTTCCACTAATTTTGCCTATCATTTTCTCTATTTTCTTAGACACATTAAGGATAATTATTTTGAAATTTTTGCCAGCTAACTACAAAATCTGGGTAGCCTGTTAGTGTCATCTGTTTTTTCCTCAGCTATAAGTTATGTGTCAGAGAAGGCAATGGCACCCCACTCCAGTACTCTTGCCTGGAAAATCCTATGGGCGGAGGAGCTTAGTGGGCTGCAGTCCGTGGGTCACTAGAAGTCAGAAATGACTGAGTGACTTCACTTTCAGTTTTCACTTTCGTGAACTGGAGAAGGAAATGGCAACCCACTCCAGTGTTCTTGCCTGGAGAATCCCAGGGATGGTGGAGCCTGGTGGGCTGCCATCTATGGGGTCACACAGAGTCAGACATGACTGAAGCGACTTAGCAGCAGCAGCAGCAGGTTATATTTCTGTATTTCAAAGTAAATCATTATTTTTAGAATGGCATTTATTATGCATTTGAAATAGTTAAGGTCTACAGACAATATATTCTTCTAAAGAAGGCATACCTTTCTCTTCATTGGGCAGGTGGAGAATGGTCATTTGTTTCAACTGGGGATTATATAAGTGAAAATGGGGTTGCATTCCTGGTGACGCTCCACCACCACTGGCCTGCCAGGGCTTTCAACACAGTGCCTGTGCATTCCATGGGGCCACTACCCCACCCCATCTAATCATAACCATTGTCTTTCTTGACTGCCAAAAATCTCTTCTAACTTGTTTCTGCCTTTAAGAGTGCTCCCACTTAGATTTTTAGTTTTTGTCCTCAGTAGCTCAGTGTTTTATATTCTAAATGAGGAGAAGGAATAATACAAAAAATAATTAAAATGAGTGAATGAAGCAGATGGATCGGCTACAATGATGAATGTGGCAGTTACTGAGTGTGCATAGCCATATGGATGATTTCCTTTTTTTGTTTGTTTGTTTAGAGAGTTCTTTTATTTAGGAATTGTATGGGTAACTTTTTTTCTTCACAGGACATAATTCATCAATTCAAGCAACAATCCAAAAGTCAGGTCTGAATAGTTGAGTACTGATATTATGCCTTGGGTTTAATCATTATAAAACAAGTTTCATTGAAAACAGAAAGCTTGTCAGCTTATTCACCTTTACTAGATTTACCTTTATTTAGCTTCTTTTTAAAATTTTTCCCTTTTTAATTTTTATCCTCTAAGGTATAATATGTATTAAGAGTAATTCACATAAATATCAGCTAGCCAAATATTGACAAACATAACACATTTATGTAATTATTAATAGTACTCATAAAGAAGCAGGATACCCCTAAGTCTTCCAGTCACTGTCTTCCTTCCAGTCACTGGTATCTTGTATCCTAATTGGATAGATTAGTGTGGTCTTAACTTGTCCATAAATGAAATGATGCAATATGTGCTCTTGTGGCTGCTTTCTTTTATTTAACTTGTGACAGTCACCCCATATGGATGCTTTTGAAACATAAATTAGATGATGTCATCCCTTGTCCAACACTCTTTAATGGCTTGGGAGAAAATTCAAAGTGCTGACCATGTTCTGCAGGACTCTATATGATGAGACCCTAGGTTCATACCACAAATCCCTTTTTCCTACTTTTCCCCTCACTCATTAAGCTCCAGCCCTGTTGGCCTCAAACAGGCCCCATGCCTACAAGCTCTGCATTTGCTCCTGTTCTTCCTGGAACAATGTTTTCTTGAGAGTCACTCAGGGTTCTGCTCAAACATCACTTCACAGGGCCCTATCCCAGAACTCTCTGAGTCTATATTCTTGCCCACTTTTTCTTCTTCTAGTATGCATGTGCTATCATATTATTAACATGTTTATTGATGGTTTATGTGTTAGACTTCAGTGTAACCTCTATCAGACTGGGGAGTCTCCCTTAACATCATCTCCCCAGGCTTAGAGTGAAGCCTGGTACCTAACAGGCAAACAATACATAAATGTTTTTAAAGACTATTTGTTGAATGAAATGAAAAGTCCAGATTGCTAATACAAAATCACAGCTGCCTTATAAGCTTGTAAGACCCCCAATTCTATCTGAGGAAACTGGGGAAGATTTCTAAAAGAAGGTAAAAATTGGGGTATCCAAAGCTGATTCCTGACGGGCAAGGGGACATGGAGTATTCCAGGCAAAGGGAACAAGTTTCAAAAAGATGCAAATACAGGGATGAGCCCAAGATTTTTCATATGATTCCTACAAAGCCTGTTAAAATACCTAGATACAAGGGATGCATGCGAATTACTTGCAGACTGAAAATAAAATTTTAAATCAAGGCAAACTATTAAAAGGATAATCTCTTCTAAGTTTACCTTCTAGTAGATCCAGGGCCTTTCAAAATCTCTCTTAGCATTTTTTATTTCCAATCTTCGAGAGGGAAATTTTTTGTTGTTATGCTTTTTAAAAAAAATAATTTGTGGGTGATTTTAATTTACGAGGATGTTGAGCCACTAGTGGGCATTCACTAAAAGTCACACAAATTAAAAAGGCCTGAAAGAATTAGGAATTCACATAAAGTCAAATTGCCTGCATGTTTTTTGAGGTTAAAACAATTCTTCTATATGTCCAGGGAATTCACCAAAGGGGACAGAAGTTCAGCATTTGAGGACTTTATTGGTGGGGGATGATGAGGGAGGAGACTAGGGCACTTTGGCTTCATTCAGATTATGCTGAGCATCAGGAATGGGTCCTATGAAAGAGCTGCAGGTGAAGATCATCTTTATATACAGTATTTAAAGGAATTTTAAAATAATTCAAACCCTAATATTTGTTGCAGTTAAAACTTATGAACATTAACAATATCTTATGAGATCCAAGTGAAAAGTACCTATCCTTTTCTCATGAAAACACTTACCAAGATTACTGGACCACACAACACTTGTGCTATTGCACATCCAGGTTACAGCATGTTGCAATGACTCACAATAAATTTATTTAATGGTGTTTATTCCTACGACTTGCCAAGAAAGACCAATTTTGAACTGTTTGCTTTCCAGTTCTTATCAGAGACCTGGCTGAGGAGGTTGATATTTGAGAAAGATAAGGGCAGGGGCAGGCTAGTCATCTATTCTTTCTTGTGTTGTGGGGCATATTTTTGTAAATTTTGAATCTCATTAGCTTAGCCTCCCTTATTCTCCTGACATAAATAGCACACTTGCATCGTTTTTGTGAATGTTTTATTATATTTGTAACTTGAGGGTTTTTTGGAAGTTAATAGAGAGAACAGTCGCATCTCTGCATTTTTGCACAATTGCTATCAGAGACACTGGACACAGGCTGGCTCATGTGCTGGCGTAAGGTCTTAAATGTAAATTCAGCTTAGGATTTATTATAGCCATGGTGGAAAGACGTTGGTTGTAAGCTCATGAATCTACATTTGAGTCTTTGTTCTAGCATTTGGGAGGTGTAAAATTTTAAGCAACTGTCATTTGTCTCCCTTAGCTTCAGTTTTTCTTTTCTTTTTTTTTAAATCTGTAAAATGGCAGTGCTGTGATATATAACTGACAGGGTGTTGTCAGTATTACTGAGACCTTGTATCTAGGTTTTGCAAGCTTCATTGCTTTTTATCGCTACATGACTCTTATAATACTGGGGTGTCTTTGATCTTTGCTCAGAGGTTTACGTGCTAAATTTTATCAAAGAAGTTTGGCAACCCATGATGTTAGCCTTTGTTTCTTGATTACTGAGAACTGAATTGAATAATCATTGTGGAAATTGTAGATAATAATCATAAATAATAACCAATTGTTATCAAATTAATTATATGAATATACATTTTTGTGTAAGTTACCTCTTCTGTGTTTTCTTTTAATTTCCATCTAGTAGATATGTACTGCCTCTAATCTTTTTAAATGTGGTAAGAGAATACATTATGTATGACAAATCATTTTTATTAGGAAATTTGGGTTGTGAATGTTATATATCTGGTAAATAAAACACATCAATAGTAACCACTAGCATCCATCCACTTGGCAATCCTGGAAATGAGAGTTCTGAGGTGAATTTGTAGGCCTGTTCTGGCTTCAAATAACATGGTTATCAGATTGGATTGGTTTACAAGCAGAGACAATAGAACTGGAAGGAAATTTTTAAATTACTGAGTGCAGCATAATGGTTTTACAGAAGGGACACTGAGACCAGTAAAGTGAGAGGACATGCAGTCAGGTGGCAGAAATACTCCCGGGGTCCGTGGACTCCTGTGTCCCAGAGCCTTGCTGTCGTCCATGCTTCTGTCTGCATGTGATCTTCCCTCGCTCCATTTAACACACATCCCAGCTATCTATGGCAGCATAGTCGACAGCGCCAACCCTTAGTGGTGCAAAACAACAACCTTTTGTTAGAATCCCAGGCTCAGTACATCNTCCTGTGTCCCAGAGCCTTGCTGTCGTCCATGCTTCTGTCTGCATGTGATCTTCCCTCGCTCCATTTAACACACATCCCAGCTATCTATGGCAGCACAGTCGACAGCGCCAACCCTTAGTGGTGCAAAACAACAACCTTTTGTTAGAATCCCAGGCTCAGTACATCAGGAATCTGCATACAGCATAGTGTCATTGGCTCACCTTATACACAATGCCTGGAGCCTCAGCAGGGAGGACTGTACTGCTCAGGGTGACTCCAGCGTCTGGAGCTAGAATTCCCTGGAGAATTCTTCTTTCAATCTCCTGGCATGAGGGACGGGATAACTTAAAAGCTTGGACAGGAATTCCTACTCATCTCTTCTCCTGTGGCTTTGACTTCAGGCTTGGTTGTCTTGGGGAGGTTAGACTCCTTACATAATGGTCCAGGGCTCCAAGGGCAAGATTTTCAGCAAATGAGGAAGAAGCTTCCTGACTTTAAGGCTCGGAAGTCATACAGTATCATATCTACTATAATCCAGAGGTCAAATAACAACATGCTCTCCTGAGTTCAAGGAGAAAGAATGTAGACTCCACATCTTGATGGGAGAAGTATCTCATATTAAAATTGCCATAAAGATATTTACTGAGAGCATTTTATATGTCAGATAAGAAGTTCTTCTTGGGGAGACAAAGATGAATGAGGCACATTCTCTATCTTCAAAGGGTTCCCAATCTAAAAAGAAACAAAGGCAGTTACCATCCAAGTTTATCTAATTATTATACTATAGCAATTATTATTTTGATTTTGCAAGAAGATAGCAAATTAATTAACAAAGCAAAGTAATAGAAATAGACCAAAGACTACATGGAATTTTGATAAATGATGACAGTGTCATGGGAGGCCATTACTTAAAGAAGGGATTATATCATATACAGAGCTTAGAAAATGTATTTATACATAGAATTTATGAAATAGATGTCTACCTCCCACTGTAGAAAAATTAAGTCCAGATGGATTAATGATTTAAGTGTCAAAAGCAAAGCTTTAAACTGGTAAAAGCAATGCAGATGAAAATCATTCTGATCTTGGGGTTAAGAAGGATTACTTAAAGTATACACACACAAACACTAATCACAAAGGAAGTGACTGATGGAGTCCATGCCACTGAAATTAAAAACATCTGCTTATGAACAAAAGCAAAAAATGAGAAGATATTTGTAACATATATAGCTAAAATGTGATTCTTATTTATATGTCATCTATCTATCCTTTATTCATCTGTTTATCGATCATCTGTCTATAAATAAATAAGAAAAAGACAAACCACCCAATAGAAAAAATAGACAGTGGATCAAAAAAATAACAATTTACTGAAAACAAAAACATGGACTGTCAATAAAAGAATGAAGATGAGCATATAAATCAAATTATTATGAGACATTTTATATGATGTGATTTGTAAGAATTAATATGTAAGGCACTATCAGTGCACATCTAAAGAACTGCTAAGACAGGACATAAACTCATGCAAGGAAAGAGCATGACATTTTATTAAAGGTCCTGAATTGTAGCCCCCATTGCAGTCCTTCTCCAAACCTTCATCCGTGTGCACCAAGTAAGCTATGGGTTTTCCAGGTGTCGTGTATGGATGTGAGAGTTGGACCATAAAGAAGGCTGAACACCAAAGAATTGACACTTTCAAACTGTGATGCTGGAGAAGAATCTTGAGAGTCCCTTGGGCAGCAAGGAGACCAAATCAGTCAGTCCTAAAGGAAAGTAATACTTTGGCCATGTGATGCAATGAGCTGACTCACTGGAAAAGACCCTAATTCTGGGAAAGATTGAGAGCAAGAGGAGAAGAGGAGACAGAGGAAGAGATAGTTGAATGGCTTCACTGACTCAGTGGACATGAGTTTGAGCAAACTCAGGGAGATAGTGAAGGACAGAGAAGCCTGGCATACTGTAGTCCATGGGGTCACAAAGAGTTGGTCATGACTTAGCGACTGAACAATGACAACAACAGAACAAGGAGTAAAACATCAGAAATGATGTCAGGAAAGGAAACCTCTTTACTGTAAAAGGCACTATCAAAGAGAATTAGAAAGAAATCGTGAAAATCAGCCACCCTGTCCCCTTAAAATTAAAACATTCTTTTTGTTCCTTAAAAACAAGCCAGAAAGCAACATGGTAGGAATATTATCTGTGGCTTCAAATCTCATATCCCATTTTATCTCTGATGTCTATGATAGAGGTTGAAGTACAGATTTTAAAGATAATTGGAGAAAGAAAGAGGGGCTTCCCTGGTGACTCAAGAGGTAAAGAATCTGCCTGCCAATGCAGGAGACACAGGTTTGATCCCTGGGTTTGGAAGATCCCCTGAAGGAAGAAATGGCAACACACTCTAATATTCTTGTCTGGGAAATCCCATTGACAGAGGAGCCTCTCAGGCTATGGTCCATGGGGGTCACAAAGAATCAGACACGACTGAGCATGCATGCACATTTTATCCAGCATTTCTTGGAAAGTTGTCTCTGTTATGTAAATAGAGGTATAGTCGAGACATTTACTAAAAAAAAAAAAAAAAAAAAAAGAGAGAGCTGTGAATGGCAAGTTTTGTGAACAACATGGAAGCTGCCAAACAACTCAATTAGCCTTGAGAAAATGAGCCCAACAGAAGGAAACAAAGAATTCAAACTTTGCCTTCAGATAACCCTAGACCTTGGGGGACAAATGGTGCCTAAATCCAAGCAAGCTGCCCTTTTTTTCCATCCCTCATTATTCCTTATCATGTTTGAATGCTCCTGCACTGCCATTTCACTACATTTATAAACCGACTTATAACAAGTTTAGATAAAATTCTTCAGCATAACTTTGTATCTCTTTGAGCCCTATCCGTGCCTTGGACAACGCCATTCTTTGGCACACACCAATGCTTGGATGGCTTCCTGTCTCAGAAAGGCCAAGAAAGCACTGCTTGTGAAGTTTCAAGTTTGACTTTCCCTTTAGAAAAGCTAATGTCAACTTTCTGGGGTGAAACCACAAGTCAACTTGCAGTTCATCTGAGGCATAAAGAACATAAAAACTGAGGAGGGTTCTCATGCCCCGCTCAGCACCAGCTGCATCAGCAGGCCTTCACTCATTAAACAAAAGCTTTGGTAGTTTATATCTTTCAAGAAATTTATTAATTTCTTCTAAACTGTTGGTATATAAGCAACTGCAATAAAGTTGCTTATAACCTTATCTAATATCCTGATAATATCTGTACAACCTGTATGATGTCACCTCTTTCTTCTTGATATTGGTAATATGTGTCTTCCTGAGTTTTTTCCTGATCATTCTAGAGAAAAGCTGATCAATTTAAGTTTTTCAACAAACCAGCTCTTGGCTTTATAGATTTTCTCTACTGTTTTTCTGTTTTTCATGTTACTTGTGTATACTCTTTCTTTATTTTTTAATCCTTATTTTCCTTCCTCATGTGCTCTTTGCTTTATTTATTTTTTTTAGTTTCTTAAGGTTAAAGCTGAGGTAATTGATTTCTAATATTTATTTTTTATAATACTGGCTTTTAGTGTTATAAATTCTAATTATTGCAATAATGACATTTCACAGCTTTCAATATTTTGTTTTCATTTTCATTCAGACTATGATGTTTTATAATTTTCCTTTTGATTCTATCTTTGATCTGAAGGTTAATAATGAGTCTGTTATTTAATACCTAGATACATGGGGAATTTTCAAACATCTTTTGGATATTGATTTCTAATTTCATTTCATTTCATTCAGAAAGCATACATTGTATGTCTTTAATGATTTTAAATTTGCTGACATTTACTGTGTGGTTCAGAAAATAGTCTATATGGTAAAAGTCCCATGTGCCCTCAAAAAGAATGTGTGTCCTGCTATTGCTGGTGCAACGTCTTATAAATATGTTAGTGATATATTAGGGAAACAGCAGTGAATGGAAGTCAGCATCCATTTTCTCATGTACCTTCTGTTCTGGTTGAGGGAATCAGATTACAAACATAGCAGATAACCACAATGCTCCACAATGAACACCAGCTCTTTCTACTTTCTTCCCCCATTTTATTTTTATCTGTAGTCATTATCAGCATCTTATGTATTTTTTCCAGCCACATTCATTCACATGGATAGTTAGAGTTGTATTTAATTACCCTTTTGCCAAATGAGTACATGAAGCAAGAAAAGTGGGGAAGTTGAGGGTGTAGTTAAGTTCTTGATTTCCGTGATTGATCAGAGAACTATGCAGGAAAAAGAGAGGTTAGACATGAAAGGAGTCAGGAACATGAGTTGTAGAATTCATGGGTGATGGGGAAGATTACTGGAATTGGAGAACTGAAGGAAATAAGCTGGAATTTTTAAAGTGGTGATCAGAGAATGGTTTGCTTGAAGCTGAGATGAGAGAGGAGCTGCAACTATTGGGAATAGTAAGATGTGGCTAAGAAAATGTGGCTCTTCAAAAGTTTCACAGAGAGTACAGGAAGGAGCTATGAAACAAACTCATCTCATCTTCTTTCCCCTTTATCATGCATATGCCTCACTACCCACATTTTCTTTATAGCTTCAGCCATTACTCCTCACTTCATACTGTTTTAGTTTGCAGGCTGTGCAAACAAAATGCCACAGACTAGATGGCTTAACCAACTGAAATTAATTTTCTCATAATTCTAGAAGCTCAAACAACAGATATTTATTTTCCCTGAGTCCTGGAGGCTGGAAATCTGAGATCAAGGTGTGGGCAGGGCAGGCTTCTCCTGAGATCTCTCTCCTTGGTGTGCAAAGGGTCATCTTCTTCCTGTCTCCTCACTTGGCCTCTCCTCTGTAGACACATCCCTGGTACCTCTGTGTGTGTCCAAATGTCTTCTTATAAGAAAACCAGTCAGATCAGCTTAGGGTTCTCGCTAAAGCCCTAATACCGCCTATTTAAAGGTCCCAATCTCCAGATTTAAAGATCACAATCTCTAGAATATGACTCCAAATAGAGTCACATTCTGACGTTCTGGGGTTAGGGTTTCAACATCTCAATTTGTGGGGAAACAACTCAGCTTCTAATATGTCATGATCACCACATTCAGCAAAGTATAGAAGAAACATTTAGTCTGTACATTGTGGCTAACAATGCTTTTTTCATGAAGTTTGATGAGAATGAAAATGAGGAGATAACATAGAGTCCGACGTTTAATTCTTCATTTTTGTTTGGTTAAGCTCTGCAAATAGTTAAAGAGCACATTCACATGATGGGCCTGACCCAGGCTTGGGAGACACAAAGAAGATCTATTCCTGTTCTAGAAAGCCACAACCATGATAAAGTAGGAAATCCTGCTATTTGTGACAACTTGGATGAACCTGGAGAGCATTACATGAAGTGAAATATCAGAAAGACAAATATCGTATGATAAAAAAGTCATACTNTTAAAGAGCACATTCACATGATGGGCCTGACCCAGGCTTGGGAGACACAAAGAAGATCTATTCCTGTTCTAGAAAGGCCACAACCATGATAAAGTAGGAAATCCTGCTATTTGTGACAACTTGGATGAACCTGGAGAGCATTACATGAAGTGAAATATCAGAAAGACAAATATCGTATGATAAAAAAGTCATACTATGGGAGAGAGAGCAGAGTGGTTGGTTGCCAGGGGCTAAGGAGTAGGCAAAAAGTGATGTTGGTTAAAAGGTACTAAATTTCAGGTATAAGATGAGTGAGTTCTGAGGATCTAATGTACAGTTGGCATGGTGGTTATAGCTAACAATACCGTATCATATACTCTGGATGTTCTCACCACAAAAAAAAAGTGGCAGTGTGATAGGCTGGAGGTGTTATCTAATGCTATGATGGTAACCATTTTACAAGATGTAAATGGATTAAATCCTTAAACTTGCTCAATGGTATATGTCAATTATATCTCAATAAAGCTGGAAAAATAATGTTTTCGGAAAAAGAAATTTCGCAGTCATAGTCTAATTGGAGATGGGGTATTGAATGTAGGGACAAAACCAGAGATAATTTCAATATCACAATGAGCAAGTAGTCCATTAATACTATTTGGCCACAGCTGGTACAATGTGTAAGGTACAATAGCACTACATGGCAAATGATGAAATCAAAATCAGAATCAAAAATCTCTTCAGGAAAGAATTCGACACTTGTTCCTTCACTCCCAGAAGACGTGGCCCATTTGAGATGTGTGTTACTCTGAAAAGTTCCTGGAAAAATCACATACACAGATGTGCCCAAACCTGACATTGCAAGGATGACACTACACTGTCATTCATTATATAGTTTTAATTCAATGAAACCAAAGAGAACAAAGAGGTTATTTGCTTCCTCTGAGAATAAATTATGAAACTATGTTTTTTTCTATACATAGTTGACTCTTGAACAATATGGATTTGAACTGCTGGGGTCCACTTATACACAGATTTTTTTTTTTCCCAGCAAATATATTTAAGACGTGGCCCATTTGAGATGTGTGTTACTCTGAAAAGTTCCTGGAAAAATCACATACACAGATGTGCCCAAACCTGACATTGCAAGGATGACACTACACTGTCATCCATTATCTAGTTTTAATTCAATGAAACCAAAGAGAACAAAGAGGTTATTTGCTTCCTCTGAGCATAAATTATGAAACTATGTTTTTTTTCTATACATAGTTGACTCTTGAAAAATATAGATTTGAACTGCTGGGGTCCACTTATACACAGATTTTTTTTCCCAGCAAATATATTGGAAAAACTTTTGGAGATTTATAACAATTCCAAAGAAATCTCACACACCATGTAGCCCAGAAATATCTAAAAAATTAAATATAAAGCATGTCATGAATGCATAATGTAGATACTAGTTTATTCTTACACAGGCATAAAATGAGTGATGTTTAATATGAAATTAAATATGTGTTAGCTTTCTTACTTTTTCTAACTTTGTTTCAAAGAATTGCAATCCCTTACTGGCTTCCTTCACCCCATGCAACTCTCATCATCATCTCGCTGTGAATACCTCCCCCTCCCCCCACCCACCTCTTTACACTCTCATTCTCACTTTGGCAGTTTGATTCCCCCAGGTGAGATTTGATCAGGTACTCCGAGCTGGCCACCTTCTTTGGAAGATGTCAGACTGAGCAGTCTGACTGTTGAACTCTGTCCCTTCTCTCCACCACACTATCTGTCCAGTGTGCATTTTCCCTGCTAGGTAGGGGCATAGCAGATGCTAACCAACCATTGCCCCAGATGAGCTCTACCCGAGGAGGAGATGCTTTTATAGGGACCTCTGACTTCAGGAAAGTTATCTGGAAGCCCTTCTAATTTGGCTTTGTTGGAGGTGACTGATGTATACATGTATTGTCCTCCATAGAGGGGTTGATTGCTGCCCTCCTGTGACATGGTGATTTGCCATAAGAAGCATGCATTTAGTCTTCATCTCTGTTTCTGCTACAAAGCTTCTAAAACACTTGGAATTTCTAAAATGGTGAGAGCATAAAGGTGTCTGAAAGTGAAAGTCACGTCCAACTCTTTGCAACCCCATGAACTATACAGTTCATGGAATTCTCTAGACCAGAATACTGGAGTAGGTAGCCTTTCCCTTCTCCAGGGGATCTTCCCAACCCAGGGATCAAACCCAGGTCTTCCACATTGTAGGGGGATTCTTTACCAGCTGAGTCAGAAGGGAAGCCCAACGCTAACTGCGCTCAATGTGGGGCTTGAACCCACGACCCTGGGATTAAGAGTCCCATGCTCTACCAACTGAGCTAGCTGGGCAAAGGTGTGTATTGTTGTGTTAATTAGGTGGCTTTTGGACTCTACCTGGGTGTGGGGGCTGGTTGCCAGAGGTCCAAACCAGGTGATTAGAGGGTTGAATATTTTAGTCCAATCCCCTGACTTCCTAGGGAGTGGAGAGTGCTGGTGATGAGTCAATCACCTATGACTGATGATTTAATCAATCATCTCTAAGTAATGAAGCTGCTATAAAACCTCAAAATAATGGAGTACAGAGAACTTCCAGGTTGGTGAACACATGAAAATTTGGAAAGAGTGACATCCTGCAGGGGGCATAGAAACTCTGTCCTTTCCCCTCACCTTGCCCTATGTATCTCTCCCATCTGACTCTGTATGAGTTGTAATAAATTGGTCATCTAGTATTAGATGCTTCTTGGATCTCTGTGAGCCAGTCTAGCAAATTAAGGAAACCTAATGAAGGGTCCTGGGACACTCCCATCTAAACAAGTTTGTCAGAATCACAGGTGACAACCTGAACTTGAGGCTGGAAACGGAAGGCAGTGAGGGGCAGTCTAGTCAGACTAAGCTCTTAACCTGTGGAATCTGATGCTGCCTCTGGGTCCTGTGTCAGGCTGAGTTCATTGAATTATAGGACCGCCAGCTGGTTTCACAGAATTTCTTGGTGTGGAGAAAACCCTACATGTCAGAATTGGTGTCAGAATCATTACCAGCCTGGGAGGCTGGCACCTCCCTGTCACTCGTTTCCCTAAGATAGGAAGGAGAGTGATGAGGGAGAGGACCGTGGAGTAGGGCTGAGTGAGGCAGGAGGAGGAGTGTCTGTCCCCCCACTAGTTCTGTCTTTTTCAGATTGTTGGGTAAATAAATCTTTTGGTTTCATCTCAGGCACCTTCATTCATCCCAAGCCTCCCACAGACAAAGGTGGTTCCTGACACAGCAGCTCAGAATCTAGCCTGGAAACACTGGCTGGACTGTTCTTGTGTGGAATCTGAGTCCTTCCCTGAGAATGGCACTGGCACAGGGTGTTTCTAAAAAAAAAAACCCACTTTGTGTGAAGGGCAGTTGATTCAGTGTGAAGCTTGTGCTAGCAACTGAGCCCCTCTCCATACAACAAGGTGGTCACTATGTGCTCTACTTCCACACCCACCAAACACTCCTCACTGATGTCAACCTTATGGTATAACCTTATGGTTCTTAATCTCCATGTGGCTGCTCCCATTCCACAGGATGCTGTGAATCTTGACAAAGGTGTCAGTTCAGTTCAGTTCATTTCAGTCACTCAGTTGTGTCTGACTCTTTGCAACCCCATGGACTGCAGCACACAAGGCTTCCCTGTCCATCACTAACTCCCGAAGTTTACTCAAACTCATGTCCATTGAGACGGTGATGCCATCCAACCATCTCATCCTCTGTCGCCCCTCGTCTTTTGGTCTTCAATTTTTCCCAGCATCAAGGTCTTTTCAAATGAGTCAGTTCTTTGCATCAGGTGGCCAAAGTATTGTAGTTTCAACGTCAACATTAGTCCTTCCAGTGAATATTCAGGACTGATTTTCTTTAGGATGAACTGGTTGGATCTCCTTGCAGTCCAAGGGACTCTCAAGAGTCTTCTCCAACACCACAGTTCAAAAGCATCAGTTCTTCGGCACTCAGTTTTCTTTATAGTCCAACTCTCACATCCATACATGACCACTGAAAAAACCATAGCTTTGACTACATGGGCCTTTGTTGGCAAAGTAATGTCTTTGCTTTTTAATATGCTGTCTAGCTTGGTCATAACTTTTCTTCCAAGGAGTAAGAATCTTTTCATTTCATGGCTGCAGTCACCATCTGCAGTGATTTTGGAGCCCCCCAAAATAAAGTCTGACACTGTTTCCCCATCTATTTCCCATGAAGTGATGAGACCAGATGCCATGATCTTCATTTTCTGAATGTTGAGATTTAAGCCAACTTTTTCACTCTTCTCTTTCACTTTCATCAAGAGGCTTTTTAGTTCCTCTTCACTTTCTGCCATAAGGGTGGTGTCATCTGCATATCTGAGGTTATTGATATTTCTCTCAGCAATCTTGATTCCTGCTTGTGCCTCATCTAGTTCAGCATTTCTCATGATATACTCTGTATATAAGTTAAATAAGCAGGGTGACAATATATAGTCTTGATGTACTCCTTTCCCGATTTGGAACCAGTCTGCTGTTCCATGTCCAGTTCTAACTGTTGCTTCTTCACCTGTAGACAAATTTCTCAGGAGGCAGGTCAGGTGGTCTGGTATTCCCATCTCTTTCAGAATTTTCCACAGTTTGTGGTGATCCACACAGTCAGAGGTTTTGGCATAGTCAATAAAGCAGAAGGAGATGTTTTTCTGGAACTCTTGCTTTTTCAATGATCCAATGGATGTTGACAATTTGATCTCTGATTCCTCTGCTTTTTCTAAATCCAGCTTGAACTCCTAGAAGTTCACGGTTCACATACTGTTTAAGCCGGGCTTAGACAATTTTGAGCATTACTTTGCTAGCATTTGAGATGAGTGCAATTGTGCAGCAATTTGAATATTCTTTGGCATTGCCTTTTTTGGGATTGGAATGAAAACTGACCTTTTCCAGTCCTGTGGCCATTGCTGAGTTTTCCAAATTTGCTGGCATATTGAGTGCAGCACTTTCACAGCATCATCTTTTAGGATTTGAAATAACTCAACTGGAATTCTATCACCTCTACTAGCTTTGTTTGTAATGATGTTTCCTAAGGCCCACTTCACTTTGCATTCCAGGATGTCTGACTCTAGGTGAGTGATCACACCGTCATGATTGTCTGTGTCATGAAGATCTTTTTTGTATAGTTCTTCCATGTATTCTTTCCACCTCTTCTTAATATCGTCTCCTTCTGTTAGGTCCAAGACAAAGTTGTAGTCTTTACTTTTACTTCAACTTTCACCTGAATACATCTTTTCTGAGGCAGAATGTGAAAACATGTCCACACCACTCACTAAACTGGTGCTGCTCACAATCCTGTAGCAGCTCTGAAGATGGTCAAGGCAATAGCAATTTTGAACAGATTTTTTGTTTGGTCATATTTCTCCTGATTCTAACTAAATAGACATTATTACTTGGCTGCACATTTACTAAATCCAGGGCAAGAAAATCTTAAATTATGAGGTGCCAAGTATAAAGTTCCCTTCATTGGGTCGATGACTTATACAAACATTCTTGATGAATTATCATGGACCAAAGATGCACAGTTCAGTACATTTTCATTGACTGAAGGGCAATGAGTAGACATCTACTATATAGAAGTTGTTGCAAACTGAAACTAATATTCTACTACAGTTAATTAACCACTTAATGAAGCTTGTTAATGAGTTGACTGGCAAGCAACACATTGCAGCCAAGATACAGAATCTCTACTGTGCAAATTCCATGGACAAAGTCAAATTTCCTATGTTTTTTAGAATAAATGTTCTATAATCAAGGCATCTTTTCCATGTCTTGTTACTTTCAGTTACTCTTTATTTTTAATATTGAGAATACAAAATGCATGCAATTTAACTTTCCCATAATTAGCTTTGTGGAGAGATGTTTGGTTAATCCTCAGGTGTGTGGTGATGCACAATTATAACAACGGAAATTTGTACAATGATTGTTTTCTAAAAATATTTTAAGACATAGATGCATGTTAGTTTAAACACGAATTATCTCTGGGCATTAAGGAAAATTTACACAGAATTCCCTTACCCATTACATTTTGCAAGTTTTCTTCATTAATATTTTTTCATATGAAACCTGAAAAGATATGCTGATGACACAACTTGCATAAGTTATTATGATAACTTATTAAATTATACTTTAATACTCTAATATTAATATTATTCTTAATTTTTATACAAGCTTTATAATATAAATATACATGAAATATATAAGTAGTTAAAAGGGCCAGAGAAGTGAAAACACACAGAAAACCATAAAACTCTAAAATGAGAAATGGCATTGAAAGTTGAAACTGGCTTCACCATTGGGGCTAAAATGACTTGACTTGGAAACATCAGTGATTGGTGGGGCCAGGGAGGGCCAGCATGGTGCTGCCTGCAGGGTCTGCATGCCACTCATTGTGACCTGTGGCAGCCTGAATAACAAGTATGCAACGGAAGAAGCACATGGAACTTGACCAGAACAGCAGTAACCAGTAGAGAGTGAGTATTGTCTGCAGGAAGGAGGAAGTCAGCCAGGAAGTCACTGTCAAGGTCTAATCTTGAGGTCAGAAATCAGCTGTGGCTGGAGGAGGTCCTTTTTGAACCAGCAGGTTCTCAAGATCCATTTCACTGCCCTTCTCCTGCCTTGTGGGACCCACTGGCAACACTTTGCTGGCCCAGACATGTCAAGGATGAGTCAGAAAGAGGGTTAATTACTGGAGGTGAAAAGGAAAAACTTAAGAGTGAGTTCATCCCTTAATACAAGGGGGGTTAATCATTTTTTAAAATAATAGATTCTGTTGAGAGAAGGACAAAGGGAGTCCAACACACACAGAACTCAGACTATCTGCCGAGGGCATTTGGGTACATTTTGTGGTAACTATTGAGGATAGAGGTCTTTCACATTTACTCAACTGATTACCCCTTGGGTTCATGGTCATCTTATTCATTTAGCAGAGAAGACAGACCAGAAAGGGTAAGGTGAATTGCCTCAAGTCACACAGCTGCAAGATGAGAGTGGAAGGAGAGCCTAGTGTGTGAGGGAAGGCAGTCCCTGGGATGAGGAATAAGACACAAAGACTGCTATGACAGGAAAAAGTAGTTGTTTCATTACTCATGAGTTCAGGGAAAATACAAATATTTGTGTGCTTTCCACCTTGGGCATTTGCTAACTGCCAAGAATTCATCAGAGCTTTGAGGTTGCACAGGATATTGTGGTCATTTGTTTTAATTTCTTAGATACATGGATTTAACATCTTACATACACATTGATCGTGGGATGACTTCTCACATTCTAGCAGTTCTGAAAATATCCATATAAACATAATTGGGTTTTAGTGTTTTTTTTTTCATTTTATAAAAATTACGTATGACTTTCCATGAAATGTAGAGCATCCTGGTGAGATGTCACTTTGTGATACGATTCAGTTAGCTTCTGAGGAGCTTGGTCTGGGTCGGTTGCTCTTTTAGCACAGACCCCTGGCTCTGCATGTTCTCTTTGTTGGGGAGTCTGCCATGGCCTGCTCCCCTAGCTTGGCAGGGTTGGATGTTGCTTACCAAACTCTCCTGAGATGAGCATGGAGTGCTGGTCACCCCACAGAACCATCAGGCCATACAGTAGCACATACTTGCCCATTGTAGAGCTCAAAGAATTCTTATTTGAAAATCTTGACTCCTTGAATCTTTCTTCCTTCTGACTCTGTGGCAAACCATGAGAGCTGTCCCTTTGGAGAGGGAGAGGGTGTGCACTGCTGAGAATTTCTTGATCTCTGAGCAGGCACCGTCATTTGCCACCCCTCAGCTGCTCCCCCGCACACTTGTCTCTTCTGGAAAAGTTAGAGCGGGGGCCCGAGTTCTTGCAAGTGTACCTGGGTGTGTGTGTGTGTGTTCTGGGAGTCTGGGAAGGGCTCTCCTCTGAAAGGGGCTCTCTTTGCATGTTGCTGGATGGGCATCCCATAAGGAAATCTGTGATTTCTGTGCAAGATTCTACAGGCAAGAATAAGGGAATGGGTTGTCATTTCTTACTCCAGGGGACCTTCCCAACCCAGGGATCAAACCCATGTCTCTTATGTCCCCTGAATTGGCAGGTGGTTTCTTCACCGCTAGCACCACCTGGGAAGTCAGTATTTTTATTTTTAAATTATGTTAAGACCCAAAGATTCAAAGGAGCTTGCCACAAAGGAATCCTCCTAGTCAAAGAATCAATAAACTGAGTGTTTCAGAAAACAAAACCTACTCAAGTGTATTAGTGAAAGTGAAGTCGCTCAGTTGTGTCTGACTCTTTGCAACCCCATGGACTGTAGCCTACCAGGCTCCTCTGTCCATGGGGTTCTCCAGGCAAGAGTACTGGAGTGGGTTGCCGTTTCCTAGGAGCAGGAATTGCAGGGGAAAAAGAAACAGAGTCCTTGTCCCCAAGGGAGCTGTGAGGCAGGTACCCGGACCCTACTCCCCACCCCAGCCACAAAATTGCACCAGAGTATATCTCAACTAGTCTTTTCCTTCCTGAAATGTTGTCAATACTTAGAAGCCCATTTTCAATGAAAGACTTGAATCCCATTTAGGAGTTTTAAAAAGCACATTCTTCCCTTCAATGGAATTGATATAGCTTTCTGGAAATCCTGTCAGGTTACTGGTCAGTTGTTTAATTGCTCTGTCTTAGATTTCTCTTCTAAACAACTACCAACCATTGATTTTGCTCCTAAGGACAAGGCCACTGTGGCTAAGCTGCTGCTGCTGCTGCTGCTGCTGCTGCTGCTGCTAAGTCGCTTCAGTCGTGTCCGACTCCTGTCTCTTATACACATCNGTCTTAGATTTCTCTTCTAAACAACTACCAACCATTGATTTTGCTCCTAAGGACAAGGCCACTGTGGCTAAGCTGCTGCTGCTGCTGCTGCTGCTGCTGCTGCTGCTAAGTCGCTTCAGTCGTGTCCGACTCTGTGCGACCCCATAGACGGCCACCAGGCTCCCCCATCCCTGGGATTCTCTAGGCAAGAACACTGGAGTGGGTTGCCATTTCCATCTCCAATGCATGAAAGTGGAAAGTGAAAATAGAAAGTGAAGTCACTCGGTCATGTCCAACTCTTAGCGACGCCACGGACTGTAGCCTACCAGGCTCCTCCATCCATGGGACTTTCCAGGCAAGAGCACTGGAGTGGGGTGCCATTGCCTTCTCCGTTGTGGCTAAGCTAGGTTGTCTTTATTCTGTCTCTGACCAGGAAAGTGGGGCACCTCTTGCATGGATGGAGGAGAGAAAAAACAGCAGAGAAATCAGGAGAGCTGGGGCCTCCTCTACCTGACCTCTGGCATACCCCCATGAAGCAATTACAAAGACTGCCCCAGGGCCAAGGGAAAGCATGGAAAGAAGAATTTCACACACACATTTAAAACCACCTTGGTCAGACCTCTGGCCATGAGTCACTACATTCCTCCCACATGAAGTTACATTCACCATTGTGAGTCTTCCATGAAGTCCCAGTATTGCCTGTGTCAGATGAGGTTTCTTGGGTGAAGTTTATCTGTTCCTCTCTTCCTTAATTACAACTGTGGAGCAGGTTCTTCTGCTGAAAAGTGGAGAATTGGAGGCCACAGGTACACTGGTCCATGTGGGCCCAGATCCAGTGAATAGGGCCCAGGTATGTTCCCCCAGCAATTCTTTATGGCTCCTGGTGTAACAGAGAACACGACTTACTCCATATTGGATTTATTCTTGTAGCTCTAACTCTTGTGCTCTGTTGCCTGTGCTTAGTCATCTTGGCTCAACATTTTATAAAAGAATGTTGCCCGTATCCTGAGATATATAGCAAAGCCCATTCTCAAGGCTCTGGCCTTTAAAGGTATAACCTTTTCCCATTTGTATAGAGATAAAAGGCTGCAGAACAGAGAAGTTTGTCTTGTTGGAGGTTTGCAGGAACATATTGACCTGGCCTAGGCAGACAAGCTGGAAGAATGAAGGATTCCAGCACCATGAATTTTACAACCAGCCACACTCCCTCTCCTTTTAATTTAAAAGAAGCCTGAATTCTAATTCAGGGAAGATGTTTCTTTGGGACAATAGTCCTCCATCTTCTTGGTCTCCTGGCTTTCCAAAACAGAGTTGCTATTCCTTGTACTACTTGTATCTCAATTTATGAGACTGACTGTTTTGCCATGAACAATATTAACTTGGATTCAATAATACTGGCTCCAGCCTTTGGGCTATAGAGTAATACTTTTGTCATAAGAAATGAGTAGTTTCTGGAGCTGAGTAGTTTTCTCAGCCTGATTCATGCTGTAAAACAGATGATCACAAATTAATGGCTTTGACACCATCAGTTGATAACCTCACAGTTTTCCTGCTTGCTCTCAGCTCCTGGAGGCCACCTGAAGATCCTTGCCCAGGTGGCCTCAACAGGCAATTCACACCCCATGCTGTGAGTTGCCTTTCTTCCCATGAGTTGACTTTCTTCCAGGCCAGCCTGAACCCATCTCAGGGATGGCCCTCTTTTCTTCCACTTTTCAAGGGCTCATGGCATTTAGGCCCACTTGAAGAACTGACCGATCCTAAGGTCAGCAGATGTGAGACCTTATTCACATCTGCTAATCCATTCACAGCTGTCTTTTGAATAGTGTTTGATTAGATAGCTGGAGGAAGGTGTGTATCCACCTGGATCCTAGAGTTTCAGGAGCTTTTAGAATTCTGTCCCTTGCCACATGACCCCTGATAACCAGGGGGTCCAAGAGCTGTATTTTGCTGATCCCAGTTTAGTCCAAGTTGGTAGTGTTTTCATCGAACAATTCTCTTAAAACCCCTATGCCTTTCCTATGAGATTGGGGTGCATTAGCTAAGCAAATGTCAGACCTACAACTCTTTTTTCTCTCTCTCTCCCCGACGTACTTTTTGCACATCGTAGCCTCAGGGTCGGGGAAGGCAATGGCACCCCACCCCAGTACTCTTGCCTGGAAAATCCCATGGACGGAGTAGCCTGGCGGGCTGCAGTCGGGGTCGCTAACAGTCAGACAGACTGAGCGACTTCACTTTCACTTTTCTCTTTCATGCATTGGAGAAGGAAATGGCAACCCACTCTAGTATTCTCGCCTGGAGAATCCCAGGGATGGGGGAGCCTGGTGGGCTGCCGTCTATGGGGTCACACAGAGTCGGACACGACTGAAGTGACTTAGCAGCAGCAGCAGCAGCCTCAGGGTAGCCAAATTAATACGTTTGTGGTTAAAGGCTCCCAGATTAAGTTCCAAGAACTGTAGCTCTTAAGTTTTCTTACACAGTTTTAATTCTTAACATCATTGCAAATAATATTTTATTTATTTTTATTTATTTACTTATTTTATTTTATTGTTCACTTCAATTGTTTTTCCAAATTAAACTTATACCAAGTTTATTCAACTATTTGGGACCANGCAACCCACTCTAGTATTCTCGCCTGGAGAATCCCAGGGATGGGGGAGCCTGGTGGGCTGCCGTCTATGGGGTCACACAGAGTCGGACACGACTGAAGTGACTTAGCAGCAGCAGCAGCAGCCTCAGGGTAGCCAAATTAATACGTTTGTGGTTAAAGGCTCCCAGATTAAGTTCCAAGAACTGTAGCTCTTAAGTTTTCTTACACAGTTTTAATTCTTAACATCATTGCAAATAATATTTTATTTATTTTTATTTATTTACTTATTTTATTTTATTGTTCACTTCAATTGTTTTTCCAAATTAAACTTATACCAAGTTTATTCAACTATTTGGGACCAAATTTTTTTTTGGTTCTTTTAAATTTTATTAATAATATATGTATATAAATATGAATACTTTTCTGTTGAAGCTTATCTATAGAATAGCTATAGATATAGATATCAATATCCTATTGAATCTTTTTACTGAGATTTTTAAATTTTTACTAATATAGTTATTAACTTGTGTGCATGTGCTCGGTTGCTCAGTCATTGAATAATGATAGTAAAGATGATCAAAAACTTTGAAAACAAAATGGAGATGTGTATAAGAGACAGGTTGAAGCTTATCTATAGAATAGCTATAGATATAGATATCAATATCCTATTGAATCTTTTTACTGAGACTTTTTAATTTTTACTAATATAGTTATTAACCTGTGTGCATGTGATCAGTTGCTCAGTCATGTCTGACTCTGCAGCTCCATGGACTGTAGCTCGCTAGGCTCCTCTGTCCATGGGACTTTCCTGGCAAGAATACTGGAGTGGGTTGCCATTTCCTCCTCTAGGTGATCTTCCAGAACCAGGGATCGAACCTGCATCTCCTTTATTGGCAGCAGATTCTTTACCACTGAGCCACCTGGGGAGCCCCTTACTTATTAACCTATTATTACCTATTTCACAACATTTTGCTTTTTTATTGTTGGTTGAGTTTATTTTCCTTATTGTCTTTTTTGGTGAATTTTGATCTTTCTCTTTTTACTTAGATATAAGAAAATTAGATTGAGGAAATTACTTAATGTAATTTGCATAGAATTATAGAAATAGCTGATTATGTATGAACAACCAGTTTTTGATAATAGGATTGCTGCTTCTGGCATGGGAAGAGAAGGTCTGATTTTCAAGATGATGAGTTGGAACACAAACTCAAGCATATTGTCTTGAGATTTCTTGGGTAATATGTCCTCTGACTTTTAAAACCCCAATATCCTCTATTAAGTTATCTCTGGTCTCTAAAGCACACCATGTGACACCCAAAACTCATGCATCCTAAGAGTGATAGGTAGGAGGAGTTAGGAGAGAGTTAACTCTAAATACAACACCTGGCCCATGCAGTTCTGTCATATCTCAACTCCTGTTTGCTTCCACCTGATGAACAGACTTGAAATAGTCTGTGCCTTTCTCATACCTGTGCATTTTGTGTGATCTACATTACTCCTTCAGCTTACTTTGAATTATCAAGTCTCTATTTTCCGAGGAGCCATTGTCCTTTAATATACTCTACAGAATAATAGTTGGGGCTTTCCAGGTGTCAGAGTGATAAAGAATCTGCCTGCTAATGCAGAAGATGCAAGAGATGAGGATTTGATCCCTGGGTCAGGAAGATCCCCTGGAGTCAGAAATGGCAACCCACTCCAGTATTCTTGCCTGGAAAATTCCATGGACAGAGGAGCCGGGAGGGCTACACTCCACGGGGTTGCAAAGAGCTGGACATGACTGAGTGACTAAGCACAGCCACACAAAATAATAGTTACTATTAATAGTTATTTAGTACAAAGATCAGGGCTTCCCAGGTGGCGCTAGTGGTGAATAGTCTGCCTGCCAGAGCAGGAGACATGAGAGACACTGTTTCAGTCCCTGGGTTGGGAAGATCCCCTGGGGAGGGCATGGCAACCCACTCCAGTATTCTTGCCTGGAGAATTCCATGGAAAGAGGAGCATGGTGAGTTTACAGTCCATAGGGTTGCAAAGAGTTGGACACGACTGAGGCAACTTAGCACGTAGTAGTACAAAGATCAGTCTCCCATATGTTCTTGTTTGGTCTACCAGTTTGTGTGTGCTGACTCATTATTAAGGAAGAATAGCCTCCTGGTGGGGACCCCAAGACAAATTTCCCTATATTGAATGGCCATTAATGTGGGTCCTGCTTACCTTGTAAGAGAAACCCAGCTATGCATTACTAAAAGCTATACTAAAACCTCAAGGATACCATTCTTTTGTCATAAGATTCATTTATGTGGGCTACCCTGAACACAGGTAACTATTATACAGAGACACTGCTGCTGCTGCTAAGTCGCTTCAGTCATGTCCGACTCTGTGCGACCCCATAGATGGCAGCCCACCGGGCTCCCCCATCCCTGGGATTCTCCAGGCAAGAATACTGAAGTGGGTTGCCATTTCCTTCTCCAATGCATGAAAGTGGAAAGTGAAAATTGAAAGTGAAGTCGCTCAGTCGTGTCCGACTCTTAGCAACCCCATGGACTGCAGCCCACCAGGCTCCTCCGTCCATTGGATTTTCCAGGCAAGAGTACTGGGGTGGGGTGCCATTGCCTTCTGGTGAATATAAAAGGGAGTATATTTAAGAGTCGGCCGTCATGGAGTTTACTAATGCAAGATGAATGCCAAGAGGGATCCCACTGGGAGGAGAGAGACTACAGAACATGGGGAAGTTTTGTGAATGACATTGTGTTTCATCTGGGCTTTGAAAGATGGATACAATGTGGTCATGGAGACTGGGGAGTGAACACTTCAAGCAGAAGGAATAGTATGGCTTAAACTTTAGCATCTTTCCAAGTTTCTTTCATCTAGTTATCTCAATTATCTTCATAAATTCTTTGAGATGTAATTATTATTATTAAGTTATAAAATAATATCTTTATATTATTATCTTCAGTTATATTATTTTATCATACCATCTTCTAGAGATCTTGCATTGGATTCAATATTAAGTCTATTGGCTTATAATTCAGAAACTACTTAATTTTTCAAATATTAAAATAGTATTCAATGCCTATGAAATAATCTCATTTTAGACATAAGTCAACCCGGACTATATTCATATAATTAGAAACAATTAGCTTGGGCTCTCTCTACTCTAATTGGTCAGTTGCTGGGTATTGTGTAAACCCAGCAGGGAACTTTTATTTTGACTCTTTATATTAATGTAAAAAATTATGCTTAAGAATACAAGGAAGAATGATTCCAGGGTGTTTCGCCATGTGTTGCAATGGTCTTTGTTTCCTTCCAGTATACTTATCTCCGAACCCATCATTTTATTGGCTCCGTGGTCATAAATGTTTTCAGGAAGTGCTTTCTGAAACAATAAATACCTCTTTGCTCCATTCTCAAAAAGTTCCCTGCTTTTCATGCTGCATTTTGTTTTGGCTACATTCAGGGTAAAAAAGAGGAGGCTTTGTTGATCAGGCTTACATACTAAAACCTGAAATTTGAGAATCTGAAAAGTGAGAATAATTTGATATTTTTCTTTTTATGAATATTTAGAAATGTTTATTTCCAGCTTTCACTTAGGTGTAATTTTCTTTAAGGGTAAAAATAATCATAACATTGAGAAAGAGTAACAGCTTCTTGGTCCTTATAGTCTATGAAGTGCCTTCAGTGCTTTAGTCCACGTGATTTATTCTCACCATGACATGGGCACTC